>PVHX01022062.1:0-28434 GCA_004024805.1 Geosciurus inauris | reverse complement strand
TCTGCAAAGTCACATTTTGAGGTTCCACGTAGATATAAATTGGGGTTGAGGGGCACACTATTAAACCCAGTACAGATGGAAGGACGATAAAATTGTTCTGTGATAAAATGTGGCAGCATTTCTCAAGGGGTTCCCAGGAGAGCAATCCACTAGATTAAAACTGGGAAGCTGAGAAGGGCAGTGAATTGGGAGGAGGTATATGTCCTTAGTGCAGATTTGAAGGGCAGGTTGTCTTTTGAAAATATATATGCCAAGCATTTGGTTTTTGTTATTATTGCCACTCTCGCTATGCTAGCATATACAGCATCTATCCCTCTTTCATGTTTCACTCTATCTAATTAATAGCTCCAGTGAAAAAAGGCAACTAGACTAGAATTCAAAAAAAACTTGCCTTAAAGCTTTGTTTCTGTCATTTCTGTCTAAATGTCCTCAAAAACAATGTCCTGAAAATAATGAAATTTCCAATGGTCTTTTGGGGATGTTTGTGACATTTTTAGCTCTGAAGTTATTAAAACAACACTGCTGTAAGACTTTTGTGATACCATATTTTATTGAGGACAGAAGGCACTCTGAATGTAATACCAGAGGTAAATTCCATTCCAGAAGAGTAAAATCACAAAAAAATATTTTGGTATTTTAATCAATAAACTCCAGTTGCCTAGAAATGCAACTAGAGTTTTGCAACTATATGGGACACATATTTGCATGGTATTAGAAAGTAATGTTCCAGATAAGCAGTAAAATTGGATTATAATGCAAATAAATGTGCATACAGGTGAGGATTCCAGGAGCTTCCAGTGCCCCACAGCACAGGGTATTCCACGTAGGAATTTGATTCATATTTTAGGCACTAGAAAAGAGAGGCGACAGGGTTAGAAAGGAGAAGGGAACAAGAACGAGATCATTAGAATTACATCACTTCTCTAAGCTTCAATTTTCTCATTCCAGAAATGGACTTAATAATTCATTTTTCATCCGAGTTCTCTAACATGGAGTGAGTGTAATGCAATTTCATTATATATCACACAATCAAGCTCCAAAATGCCTAGCACCTCGCCAGCATATAGTAAGTGTGCAATTCATGTTTGTAGTGAATGTAGGAATGAGTATATTCTGACGATTTCAAGGGTTTGTTCTGAAATGTGGTGTTATTATTTATAGCCTCCTGTTCTGCTAAGTAGGACTGACTAACCATCCCCATTTTCCTGTGGCCTACAAATGTTTTCTTTATTGAGCAGCCTCTCCTTTGGCCACTAGATGGCACAAGAGGAAAGTTCTTCAAAGACATGGAAATAAGGCAAGATTAGAAGTTGGCCCCAATATGAATAAAGCAGTCATCCTCTAGGTAAAATGGGTAGGCAACAGTTCACCCAAGACACTGAAAGGAAGTGAACTCTCCAGGAGAATGGACTTAAAATGAACTCTGAGCACTGGGAGATACAGAGACAAAACAACAACAACAAAAAAAAACTGTGCAAATAGTAATAAGATACTGAAGTCAAAAAAGATAGTATTGAATAACATTCTGAGAAACCAAGGGAAGATCAACAGAGCTGGGACACTGCAAGAAGGCCAATCAGATCAACCACCAGGGTAAAGGAGTGTCACCACTAGAACCTAGAAACCTAGAACTGATGTGAAAACTCCACTGGACAGAACAGAGTTGTTGCATAGACTCCGGTTTAATCTAATGCGGATCATGCTGTATGTGGTTCTCATTTCAAAGTTAATTCTAATAAATCCTGTGCCATCCTATTTAAAGGTACCAAAGAACTCCCCTAAATGTTCACATGGAGGCACCAGGGCCGTACACTCAGTTCACCATAAAAGCCAAGTGTTCAGCATGAATGAAAGAAAGCAGTCATCTGGAGTACAGTGCTGCTTTGAAAGCCTTGCTTCCGTTGGGTGTGTAGCATGTGATCTGCAGATGCAATGGACTCTTCCCCTTTTGGGGAGTTTGTGCTCATCAGGAGACTTCTTAGTGATGGATGGAATTTTTTCCTGTAGGTCTGTCTCCAGGAAGAAAAGCTGTGGTCTTTGGAGTATAAGCACTTCCAACCCTGTAACAACTGCGTTCGTCACGGAAGCTTAATGCATTGGTATTCTGTTTTTTAACATCAATCTCTTATGAGCTTGGTAAATGTGAATTGTCACTATGAAAAGGATTTCCTCTTGACAAAATTAGTTCTCTGAACCTGTTGGACTCAAAACCTTAAATTCTGTGTTGAATGTCCCCTGGTGCCAATGTCCTTTGGCACCCAATCAAGGCCCCATACTGATCCTTTTCCTTCACACCCTCTTTTCACACTCATATCCAGGGCTCTCTATCCTGGCTGCATATCAAAATTATCCATGAAGAATTTTATTAAATGCAGACTCCCAGACTCAAGCCCCAAAGATTCTAACTCAATAGATGTGCGGTTGACACAGAATCTGTTCCTAAGAAGCCAAGAGGATTCCAGTGAGGCTAGCCCTAAACCTCTGATGTATAAGAACTGTTCATCTTCTTGAGTACAATCCTACAGGTTAGACCAGGACCAGAGAATCAAGGAGTATTTTATTTGGAAAAAGGTTTCCTGATGAATAAGAGCTCCTTTCTACAGCATCCTTGACCTTTCAGTTTCCCATGGAAGCTAGGCATCCAGGAGCTTGACCAAAAGCTGCCAGTCCACTAAAGCTTATCAATGTTAAGAAAACAGCCAACCTCTGGGAGCACTGGCCTTTAACTATAATCAAAAGAATCCCATTAGTTATTGGAGAAATGGCTGCTGAGACCCTGTCTGAGACCACAGGAATCCATATAAGACCAAAGTTAGATACATAATTTCTGGCATCCAATGCAAAATTTAGAAATTCTCAATAGTTTCAAGATGGTAACAGTAAAACATGAAACCAAGCGAGTACCCTTTGAGCACAGTGCCTTATTCTCCTGCACAAATTATACACCCATGAAGCTGGCTGGCCCTTTAGGACTATTGAGACAGGACTACAACTGAGACGAGAAAAAGACTTTATAGATCAACGATTATTTTCTAATCTGTATCTGATCTTCCTTTCAATTTGCTTGTCTTCCTGAATCCACACAGCAGCCAAGGTGATGTCTTTAAAATGCAAATTTGATGGTATCACTCCCCTACCTAAGCTATTTAGTGGCATCCCATTGCTCTAAGCAAAAGTCTGAGGTTTGTGGCCCACAAGCCCCTGAGCCATCTGACCCCTGCCTGCCTCTCTTGCCTTGCGCTCCTCATTCTCTGGATGCTCCAGTTCACACTGTCCCTTTTTCAGTTCTTCCAATTGTCCAGGCCTTTTCTGCTCCACATAGGCTATTCTCTGTAGCTAGAAGAATTTTCCATACCTAACCTCACCTACCTAAATTCCACTTATTCTTTAGGTCAAAGGTTAAACGCTGCTTCTTCATGGCAGCTGCTCCTTCTTGGTTTTGTCTGTTTGTCTGGTTTCTTTTCTTTTTGCGATCCACGGTTCCCAGCATTCCAAAAGGATGCCTTGTGCAGTTATTTGTTTAACATCTATCTGCCCCGATGACTAAATGCATCTTTGTCTTATTTCTATCACACCTTAATTGCTTAGCACAGAGCCTGGAAGTATTTTTTTTTTAATTGATGAGTGGAGAAAAAAAAAAATGAAGAGAGGGTGAAAATTCCAGCTGCTCATGTTTTCTTCTTGTTAAAGAAACACAACTGCTACCAAAGGCTCCCTGATAGCCCAAATCACTCCATACTTGGCATTGAACTTCCCTTACATAAATAAAAGCAATGCAATTGGTCCAAGACAATCCATGTTATTAACTACAACCTTAGTGTGCTTATTGACAGCACTTTTGCTCACCAAATTCCATGAGGGATTCTGTGGTCACAACTTATTTACCGGGATTCGGTAACATGGGAACCATCTCTCTCTCCTTCTGTGTAGGTGAACTGGGGAGAGACAGTTTCTGTGCTTTGGTGGCTGTGGTATTAACAGCAAGAGCTTAAGTTATTAAACTGAGCAGCTCTAATCCTCAAGGTTTCGTGGAGCAGTGGGGATTATTGTATTATTTTTTATTGCAGGGTCCCTGTAGCTATTCTGATGAGCTACCGTTTGCTGCAAGGCCAAAACTGACCCCACATGCCTTTTGTTAGATCCACGTCCGCACAGTGGAAGAGGTAATGGAGTTCTACTTGGAGATTGACCCTGTCACCTTGAACCTGATCATCTTAATTGTGAGCTACGTCATCTTGCTCCTGGTATTCCTCATCTCCTGTGTGTTGTACGACTGCAGAGGCAAGGATCCCAGTAAGGAGTATGCTCCCGAGACCACCGTGGATACCCAGCCCTCCATACGTTTGGTGGTGATGCCACAAAGCGCTCCTGGGGCCCACTGGGCAAGGGGGCCTGGCCTTCATTTTAAAGGTCCTTCTCCACTGGGGAAGAAAAGCACCATGGTGTGAGCTGGATCATCGGGGAGAGACCATTAGACTTGCAGTAAAGAACCTGCTCTTCCTTATTGTGACTCCAGTTTCTCAGCACACGATCCTGCTTGGCTAAGGAAGCTGGACCTCTGTCTTACTTTCTGCTTTGTGGTCCTCCTGTTTGTGGATAAAGCAACTGTTTAAGGTAAGATGCCCAAGGTGGTTTTCAGTTGAATTCTCCACATGCAAAATAGTATCAGTACTATTGTATGATGCAGTCAGTTACTGTTATTCCTGACAGGAGAGGCAGGCTTTGAATAAGCGTTGAAAGGAGAGTGTGCAGCAGTATGGTATGTGTGTGTGTGTGTGTGTGTGTTTGTGTGTAAGGGGGGCGGGGATGACACTCACTCGCTCAAATTCATCCTATACTTTCAAATCCATCCTATACTTTCCAAATCCTTTACATTCAAGGTGATGGTGCTGGACTGACTTCAGGTTATTATTATTTCTGTACTCACCAGCTCTTCATCTGGTGACAGGGAGTTGGTACAGGGAACACAGTCACTGTAGAGCATACCATGAAGATGACAATGCTTGGAGCCTGGGCTCAAACCTGCCTCCTCCACTTAGCAGCTGTGTGGCCACGGCTGGTTCAGGCCAGCTCTTTGTGCCTCAGGCTGGTGACAGGACCTCCAGGCTTCCTGGGCTATTAAATGAGAGCACTTGAGACCTTGCTTGACACATGGTGATAACGGTAATGATGCTTACGGATGTGATTCCCTGCCATGCTTGACATCAAGAAGTTTGACCTTAAGTCCCCCAATCTATAATACAAAATTAGTGAAAACTTGTTAAAAAGTCAAGTTCCTGCCGCATGCAGTGGTGCACAATTGTAATCCAGGCAGCTTGGGAGGCTGAGGCAGGAGGATGGCAAGTTCAAAGCCAACCTCAGCAACTTAGCCAGGCCCTAAGCAACTTAGCAAGACCTTGCCTCAAAATAAAAAAAAAAAAAGTCAAAGTCCCACAGCTTGGTGTCTTCGTGTTTTCATTCCCCAGAGCTCTGCTGGACATCTCTCTCACATCCATGTGTGTGTGTGTGTGTGTGTTTATTATCCTCCTCTCCCTCCTTAACTTAAATGTTCACTTGGTGATTTGTTCAACCCTTCTTCCCATCAAGACCTGGGTGGAAGTACAAAGAAACAACTGCATCAAGACCCCTCTGGTCTTTGCTGCCTACCAGAAGGAAGAGAGGTCACAGGGGACTTAGACAACAAAGGGCCAGAAGTATTGCAGACCCTCTGCTAAAATTCCACACAGGGTGCAGGAGTCCACAGAGGTGCCTCATGGGCAGAAAAGGAACGCTTGATGCTGAATGACCAGTTTTCTCTTAGACTCAGACACCAAAGATAAGAGACTTTGGTTGAAAGATAAGTGGCTCTCTTCCAGGAAGACAAACATGCACTGGGAATTTGGAGGGTAGCATAGGAGATGGCATCTTGGACAGAAGGAATAACAGAAATCAAGCATGGAAGCAAAACTTACAGAGACCATTGAACTGTGAAGACAAAGTGAGATATTAAATGTCTGTTTCTCCCACAGAATGCTGAAGAGCAGGGCCTGATGCAGCCTACCCCGCCAGCTTTAACAATGAGCAGAGTTTCTACTTTGAATCAGAAAAATACATTTTTCTCTTAGACACATAATGTGGAAATTATATTGAAAATCCTGCTATAGTATGGATCTTGAAAGCTTCCCAAAAGCCCATCTGTTAAAGGAGTGGCCACCAGCTTGTGGCACCATTGGAAGATGGTGGAACCTTTACAAGGCAGGTCCTGGTGGTGGGAAATTAGGTCATTGGGGGTATGCTGCCATCCTTTTTCTCTTTGCTTCCTGGCCAATGAGGTGAACAGGTCTCCTCTTCCACATGCTACCACTGACGCACTGTGCTATCACAGGCCTAATGCAATACAGCCAAGTTTCCATGCACTGAAACTTCTGACACCATGAGCCAAAATATACCTTTTCATTTATTAAGTTCATTTTATCAGGTATTTTGTCACAACAATGGGATGTTGACTAAAATACTCTTGGAGGATTTTTTTTTCTTTTATGGTCAAATAGTCATCTCTATCTCCTTTTATAATTAAAATATAAAATATAAAAATTTATCACAGTAAATTCACAGTGTCTTCTAAGAATCTGCCATTTCTTTAGTGTGAGCTTCACCAGGACTAACCTTATTTCCCCTGTCATGGGAATATATATATTCATTACTGGAAATAAAAACAGCAGTAGACCACAAGAAAGCAATGATAATAATAATGAATGTAGCTTTTTGAGAGAGAAAGAAATACAAAATGTTCAACCCATATAATATTAAAGAATATGAAAGAAACATTTATTCAAAACATTTTAAATAAAAATATTTTCAATTATGTTTTCATTTTATATTAGAGTCAATTGAAGAGGAAAAAGTAATAGAAGTGGAGAATAGAGAAATTATAAGAGAAAGAAGAAATATAAGAGAATAAATTATAAGAAGAAATTATAATTTATTTCTTTATAAAGAAATAAATTATAAAACCAAGAATAACCTATAACAGATAAAGGGAATAAAAATAAATACAACAGGAAGAAAAAGGAACAAAAAATACTCTAAGTGAATTTAGAATAAATCAAGTCTGTGATTGATTTAATTTTTGGTTTATTGAATTCATGTTCTTTAAGCAGAAACTAGGTTCTTAGCACTTAAAACATTCTGTAGATTATCTACTCTTGGAATCGTACAAAAGCTAAAGATATTTCTAAGAATTTTACTGGTGTCTTAGTCCATTTTTTGTTGCTATAACTGAATACCATAATCTGGGTAATTTATAAAGAACAGAGGTTCATTTAATTCATAGTTCTGGATGCGGAGAAGTCCAAGAACATGGTGCTAGCATGTGTTGAGGGCCTTCTTGCTGCATCATAGCACAGCAGAGGTCATCACATGGTGAGACAGAGTGAGTGTTCAAGCTTGGGTGTCTCTTCCTCCTCTTATAATTCCTCTAATGGCAAGACAGGGGCCCCATCCTTGTGACCTCATCTAATCCTAAGTACCCCAAAGCCCCACATTGTAATACCATTAACATATAAATTGGGGGATCGAGTTTCCAACACTTGAGTATCTGGGGAACACATTCAAACCACTGCAACCAGTGAGGAAGTGAGCCCAGAAGAAATCATGGTTTTCCCAGGAGTATTTGGCCTTCGAGCTGGGACTCATGTCTTGTCATCCCCTTTTTCCTGTTTCTGCCCCAGGGATCTTTCTGCAACACGATCACCTTACTTGCCTATACTTTAAGCCTTCATAAATTATTTCTTATTTTTAATTAAAGTCTTATTTCCTAATGGAATGATCAATTGAGCAGCTGTGAGGTTCTGATGTGTTAGAAATTTGCTATTAAAATGTAGTGGAATGGATTACCAGCTACAACCGAGAAATCCCCTTGACCTTCAAATAGCGCCTTATTTGAGTTCCCTGATGGGATTAGGACTCCCTTGGTTCACTTTATTTTAATCCATTACTTTCTCATCATGTGCAATTTGTATGACAGGGAAGGCAGCATTGGGCCTAATTTGGATGACAACTGTGGGAAAAACACACACAAAACTCTTCCAGGATGGGGGAAATGGTTTACTGGGGGAAGAATGAAGATGTATCAAGAATGTATCAAGACTGGAGATGTATCAAGAATTTTGCTATATACTGGGTACCTTTTATTCTTATTGTCCTTTAACCTTCACACTCCTTCCTGGGAGAAATAAAATGAAAACTAATTTAAAGACAAGGACCTGAAGGCTCAGAGGTAAAGCTCATGCAAGGCCATAGAGCTGGCCCACATGGGGGACAGGATTTGAACTCAGCTCTAGAGGTGTTGCCTTCTGTCATCTCTCTTTTTATTTGTTTTTATTTTGGGGGTGGGTGGGAAGGGTGGTACGGGGGATTGAACTCAGGGGCACTTGAACACTGAGCCATATCCCCACCCCTATTTTGTATTTTATTTAGAGACAGGGTCTCACTGAGTTGCTTAGGGCCTCCCTAAATTTCTGAAGCTGGCTTTGAACTGGTAATCCTCCTGCCTCAGCCTCCCAAGCCACTGGGATTACAGGTAGGCACCACTGTAACCAGCCTGCCATCTCTTATTCTTATTTCACAGCTATTAAATGAAAGTGGGCCCTCTTGTTTGTTCTGCCTACCTGATATACACCTCTGTCTCTCTCTCTCTCTCACGTTAGAATTGCAATCTAATCCCTAGAGGATTATCCAATGCATGTCTATTAAATAATCTTATGGACTTGACAATTTTCTCCTCTGAAAAATATGGCCATGGTTTTCCATCAGAGGAAAAATAATGGTGATTTGGGCAGAACATTATTCCCTGATATTCCAGAACACATTGGCTGGAATGAACAAAGATTGGGCTTACAACCAGGCAAGCCTAGCTCAAGTCTCCCTGGGTCACTACTGGTCTTAAGCTTTATGTTCACTTAACTTCCTAACCTTTTTGTGTCACTAAAACATGGATATAATGGTAATGTTGATGAGGTTTGAAATAACATTCATAAGTATCTGACACACAGTAAGATTTCAACAGAATGAAAACCACTCTTATTATGCCAGCAAATAAGGTGACAATAAAGAGGGCTCGCCTCACCGGAAGGCTCAGCCAGTTCAGGTTCATTTGTGGGGATGCTGACAGGAAGGAATGAGAGATTGAAGAGGGGCCACATGCAGAAGAAATTTAGAAAGAAGAGAAAGCATCTGTTGGGGGTCGAACTCTGCACCTCTCCCCCATTTATATATTGAAATCCTTCACCACAGCACCTCAAAGATGCGCTTGCTTTGAAATAGGGTCTTTGCTGGTATATGGGTGAAGATAAGGTCATACAGGTATTGGGAGGGCCCCTAATCCTATATAATTGGAATTCTTATAAAAAGGAATTTGGACATGGATGTGCACACAGGGTGAACACCATATGAAGACTGGAATAATGTGACCACAATCCCAAGAATCGGAAGGTAGGAAAAGGGCCAGGAATGATCCTTCCCTTGCACCTTTGGAGGGAGCAATTCCTGCTGAAACCTTGATCCTGGGCTTCAGTCTCCAGAAGCGTGAGACAATAAATTTCTCTTATTTAAGTTACTCTGTGGCACTTGGTTAGGGCAGCCCTAACAAACTAATTCAGTGCCTAAAGGGAATGTTTAAGACACAGGATGGGATGTTTAACACTTTAGGCCACTTCAAGGTCCATTACTTGATTCTATAGGAAAAGACAGAGTATTGAGTTGGGGGTCTCAGGACAAGGGACAAGTCACAAAGAAAAGCTATGGGCTTCATGTGCAAAACTATTTGAAAGAGAAAAAGCTTAGAACTAGCTCCAAGTGATCCAACTCTCTCCAGATACCCCATGAGTCCTGGAAAAGCCATCGTGCAAGTGTTAAGTACTTCACTGAATCCTCCTGAGAATGTGTAGGAGCAGAAACTATTATTCTTATTTCAGAGACAGGGCAGTTCCAGCTTGTCTTGCATAAACTTTTTGGATGGAATTCATAGAGTCCAGAGACCCTGACTCATTTCTGACTTTGAAATGATCAGCTATGATCCATAGCTGCCTAGAATCTGTGTAGAGTCACAGAGTGATTCGTCAGGATGGATACAGCTCTGACACACTCTTGTGATTTGTCACTCCCTGCCTTTATTTTTGTGTTTTCAATGACATGATCCTCTAGATTAAAGCAAAACTCTCTGGGATTGAGAGGCCAGACAGAGTTCACCCAGTATTTCTCAGGAATGTCAAGAACAGCTTCTTTCTCATGACTTCATCTTCCCTGAGGACACTAGTGGTTGAGATACAGAAAGTAAAAGAGCATTTATATCTACCTGTGTTGTAACACTTGATGTCAACTTTAACCTTCTCATGCTGTCAGTTCCAGATAAGGGCCTTGTGACGCAAATTGTAAGAATGATCTTAGCTGTTCCATAATCTCCCAAGAGAGTAGGAAGTTGTGCATTATTTTTTTCACTAGAGGCTTCTCTGCACCCACCCGTTATTTAATTAAACCCATATCCTGGGATCGGCTGGTTCTTTGGCCCATTGCCAGCCTGGTGGCCTTGACTACAATTGAAAATTGATAAGCATACAGTACAAGGCTCAGGAGATACCTGCAGGATGGAGATTTGGTTTGGAAGCACAAAATGCTGAAGGGAGAGAAAAAGATGATGTTTGAAAGGAGGCCTTATAATTGCACAAGAGCAGCTCAGTGGAAACGTGGTAGTGGAATTTGGAATCTGGAGCACTGGCCAAACGTGATAAAGGCATTCCTATCATGACAATTTATCAGCAAAAGACTGTCATTTAGAGAGGAAGAAAAGCTGATATTAACAATTGAATTTAGGAGAAAAACTTATTGCAGTAATCATTATATACATGCTCAAGAGGAAAATCAGAAGACCCAGAGAAGGAAATAATTGACTACTTAAATGACAAGACTGAATTTGACAACCCTCCTCATCAAGAAGGTCCCCCTATATGTAGCCTAGGTCTGTTCTGCTCTTGAACTTTACATTCATTTTCTCTCATTTAGACCTTTTTGGTTTCATGAAGAAGCACTTTAGAGAGTGACTTATCTAAACGTGTGTGGTGAAAGAATCCAGATTCAGATTAGATCAGAAGGTGTGATAAAATGTGGTTGGAAAGGTGGCTGAAAGCATAGAGCCATAGCATACTGGTGAATCACCGTCTACTGTGCCGTGTGTTGCAAATAATGTTTTACCGATAACAATTACCTAAGTTAATGAATGATTGATCTGTTTGTACACAGAAGGTGAGTCGAGAGTTATTCCCACCACAATGTCATTCTCAGTTCTGTGTACTCCAGTTTTGTCACTTGTGGACAAAACAGATATAGTTGGAGGTACAGTTAATGTGGAAAGAACTATGCATACCTAGAGACCATCACTGTCTAAACTAGTGGCCTTAAAATGCCTTTGGGCATCAGTGAAGACAATTTTAGTACTCACCCCTGTGGGTGACTACTTAAATAAATATACATTGTGCCTTTTATACATTATAGAGACATGTATACATATTCTTATAAATTGTGTGCACATTATATAAATCTTTTTGTATATCTAACTTTGGAGATCTTCCCTCTATCCCTCCACCATATCAGCTCTCATTAGGTCTGTGATTAATGGGAATAATCTACCTCCAATCTCCTCCCACCTAATTCCAAGTTTTGCTCTGGAGCCCTGTCTAAGAATTTGACCTAAGAAATTGGTCAATAAAAAATAGTAATTTTCACACGTGGACTAAATCTTTGTATTGCTATTTGTGTGGCTATTTTACATGCAAAGGTAAGTTCTTCCTTTAGTGTATAAATCCTATTCATTTCCTTTGTGTTCTCTTTCCTGGATGGATCTTAAGTACCTTAAGCAAAAGACTGAGTGTCTTGTACATCTGTTTCAATCCCCACAGTACCTAGTAAAGGACTAGACACATCACAAATTCTCCATCCTCTGGAGATGACTTTGCTTCTCATTGGAAAAATAAAGATCTTTTACATCTATTGTAGAGTAAAAATTGCATCCTGTAGAAACAAGCTGCTGCCAGACACAGTAGGGAGGAGACTGAGATGCTTCAATGTCCCTAGGTACAGAGGGCTGGGGATGCAGCAGAAAGGCTTACAATGAATGAGGCCAGTGAGAAGCAACCAAGGGTTCCATCTCAAACCCAGTCACTTTCCCTGGGGGACATCAGTCCTCACTTGCTCATCTGCATAAAGAAAGTTCTAGAATTCATTAGTAATCTTCCAAGGTCCTTTCAGCTCTGACATGTTTGACCCAGCATCTTTTCTTTTTCCTGATCTTTTCTGTCTCTTCCCACTCTAGCCTTGTAGAATTAAACATCTAATGACAGGAGGATTTGTCTTGAAAAACTGTAGCTGGGGCAGTGTTGATCAGAGAGTGGCAGCAGGAAGCTTAACGGAGGGTTGAGTCCTTTCCTTCTATGGGATGCACGCACACACCCCATTTGCTAACATGTTTTCCATCTGACATTTCAAGTAACTATCCCCACGTTGGTGCTTCTTCAAGTCAAGCTCTGTTCTGCAGTCTTTGGAAGGAACATAAACCGTGACAAATGGTCTCAGTTCAGGCATATGGTGGTGTGTTGATTTCCTAGCTGCTGGGGTGTATTGACACGCTTATAATCCCCAAATGTAAAAATAATGAAATCGCCACCATACGTGGAATGATGACAATATGAAACAGATTTGATTTATTGGCATTTCAGAGATAATCCTTAATTTTTAGTAGAATATTGCCTTTTATTTCCATCCTCAGGGAATTTCAATTGCATTCTCCCAAAATTGTTTTTTTTAAAAGATGGTTAGGAATTAAAGTTTGCCTTACTGTTGCCTTATTGTTCTGGGTTCACTAGTTAGAAATTATGCTTAGCTATGATTAATTTAAAAAAAACAGAATGCATAGTTAAAACAAGGATGGGGAGTTTGCTCTCTCTGCTGCAGCCCAAGGTTGGGAGCAAAGTGGTTCAGCCAGAAACAGAGTTTCCAAGATGCCCCCAATATCCCAGGTACCTTCACTTCTGCTCCACCAGCTTTTCTTCATCCCTGAGGTGGTCTTCTCACTAACAGTTGCCTCTCGAAGCTCCAAATCTTAAGTCTAAATTCCAGGCAAGGAGAGGAGTAGGAGGAAAAGCAAAGAGACACATGCTAGTTGAGTTAGCTGCAAGGCTCACCCACAACTTCTATTTATATTTCAAGGGCTACAACTTAATTAAATGTCTACATCTATCTAGAAGGAAGACTGAAAGGTGTGGATTTTTGTTGGGGACACCAACATTCAAGACAAAAACAGTGTTCCATTGGAAAGGAAAAGAGAGAGATTGAGTTTGGAATGAGCAACTGCCCTAGGAGGGTTCCCCCCCTCCTTCTAAAATATATCTGTTGAGGTAATCTTGAAAAATATGGAGAAGGAAAAGAAAGGATGATGCTAACTACTTGGAAGCAATTTCCAGTAACATGCAATGTAATGGTTTGCTCACTTTTTATTAATATTTGAAGATATTTTCTCATTGCATTTTTTATCACAAAAAGAATGCCTATTTATTTGGAAAACCTTGAGAAAAAATACAGCAAAGTACAGAGAAGAAAATAGAATTCACCCATAATCCCATTACCCAGATTGTACTATACTATTTTGTTGCATTTTCTGACATTCTTTATATATATTGTGCATATTTATTATCACAGTATATGTACAAGTTGGCACCTCCTTTTTTCACTTTCTACATAGAATGAGTGAATTTGCATATGACCCTACCTAGTGCATCCCTGGCTCCTCACAACAGTATTCCAATCCTGGTTAAATCTGTTTGGACTGTGCTTGAAGAAGGAGGGCATGAATAGCATAGACTGATTTTCTCCTGCACCATTTCTGGGAGACCATACGGCAGATCTGGCTCCCTTCTCACTCTCACTCTGAGACCATATCATATGCTCTCCTTTATGTATTTTTTCATCTCAAAAAATGTCAAGTGTATGAACCAAGAGTTAAAATTATTCTTGAGGGAACATGAGCTGCCATGCTCATTCCCAACATATGCCTCATAAAGGTGGATTTTGTTCTGGCTTAGAAATTCATTGGATGTCATGTCTTTATAAGAAAAGGCCCTCATGCCCCACCAGTCCCAATCCCTGATGAAAGAGCAAAGAGAAGAGAAAAACGCCCTGCTCAAAGTCATACTGGCATGGTCACTGCCGCACCTAGGCCCCTGAGATCTTTTCTAGTGATTTCCCCCTCTACTTAAGATGCTTTTGATGAGGTAACTATTTGGGAGACTTCAAAGGTGTTATGTCTCCTACAAAAATATACATTCATACAATTTCCCAGGATCCCCAACTCAACTTTAGCCAGATACTAATGGCATTAATTAATTCATGACATTAATTAGAGATTTATAGCTTGCTCAGGGTAGCTTTACTCAGATTGGCATTTCTATTTGGTGCAGTTATCTTTCAGAGAAAATATATATTCTGTAGAAAACAGCTTTTTTGCCATTTAGTATTTACTTGCTATGAGTTCAGACCTTTGCTAAATGCCAGGGGGTTGTGCTATGGTTTTGCAAAATTTACAGCCTGGTTGGGAAATAAGAGAGACACATGAACCAATGTCATGTGTTCATATTGACACACCAAGCATCTAAAAGGCAAGGAGGTAAGTCTGCACAGACTGCTACAGAAAGATGGAATCTGCTATGGAAAGACGACTGTGATGTATTCTTAGAAGAAAACAGAGGTTTCATAAGAGTTTGATGGTTGTCTGTAATATCTCTTCTGTGTTTTAATGAAAAGTGCATTCCCACACTTAGTTTTTTTTTACATGCATAGAAAACATCTAGACAAGTACATACAAGGCTTTAAACACAGTGACTATCATCAAAAGTGGAATTTGAAAATGGAGGGAAAACTTTTTTTAAAAAACTTTTTCATTTATTCTGTTTTTTAATTATAATCATGAATTGCGCTTACTCCGTCATACATTTTGAATAATCACAGTGTCTGCCAGAGTTGTTATGAGAGCTAACTCAGTTCCTGCAAATGAAATGCTTAGACCTTTGCCAGGAACAAGCTAAGTGCTCAGTGTATATTAACCATGACAATGCTCATGACGATGCTCACGATGATGACGATGAAGATGACAATGATGATGATGACGATGGTGGCAATAATGGAGGACAGTGTGTTCTTCCATCCTATTGCTGAGCACATACATTCACACAAGTTATTTATAGGGCAATTAGCATGTATCAAAAGGCTTTCAAATTTGAAAATATTTGGCCTAGTTGTTCCACTTACAGCCAGTTTCTCCTATGCAAAAAATCAAATGTATATATAAGAAGTACATAAAAAGTGAATGAAGAAATAAAACATTGGTGACAAGCTAAATGTTAAAGAATGAGAATGGTTTAAAATGTTGGTGTATCTTTACATTGAAATAATATGCATTCATTGTAGCAATGAATTGATGGACATTGTAATATATGGATCATATACCATTAAGGGAAGAAAGGATAATTTCTGAATAGTACATACCATATGATTCTGTAATAGTAAAAATATATATGTAAAATATATACACATTTCTCTATGTCTGGAAGCACAAGCAACAAAATTGTGTGCACAATATGGAAACCTGGGCAATTGTGACATTATTTTTAAATATTTAGGCATAGTTTCCAATTTTTCTACAATGAATTTCTATTGCTGGGCAAGTGGTTAAAGGAAAGCAAAGGGCCTTTGGGGTAGTATTTCATAATACAGTCTCCATGCCAACCCCCTAGTGTTACAATATCTCTGACGGGAGCTATCAGAAGTGCAAGTGCTTCCAGCTGCCAGGGAGACGTGGGCAAGTTTTCTCAGTCTCCAGTGCAAACTCAGCAGACATAGGGCTAGTATCCTGGCCTGACTCTGGAGACTGGCTTTTGGATATTGGTGAAGAGCCAAGGTGGACTGTATTGGGCCTTGTCATTGCAATCAGCCAACCCCCAAATGTTCAATTTCTGAGAAAAGATAAGGGTTGAGGGGAAATAAGCATAGTTATTTACCTCAACTCCCTGGCAACTTTATCTCAGAGGAGGTAACAGTCTTGTTTGGACCTGTCCAGAATCCAGATGACCTTTAGGCTCCTTGCAGCCATTTGCCTCAGAAGAGAAAAGGCTGCCAGCACTAGTTAGCTGCAAGTGTCAGCTTGCATCTCCTGATTTCTCAAGGAAGAACTGGAAACTTGACTTAAGTTGCTTGCTGTTTTATGTGATGTCTAAGTACCCATGGGTGATAACACTTGGGAGAAGAGGGGAACCCCCTAGGGAGCTGAGGCAACCACAAGAACTGACCCAGGCCTCAATTCCCACGAAGGCCACCACCCATATATTCAGCCTCATTTCTTGCTGTTCTCCACCCACATGAAATACCTTTCAGTTCTGGTATTTCATATTTTGGGTTTCTTCCATAAACACTGCCCTTTCTTTAGCCTCTGACATTTTTAGAGAACTTCAGGGCTCAGCTGAGATCCTCTTTCTCAGTTCAATCTCTCCTGATCCCTCACCTTTCACACGGGACCCAACTCCTGCCCTGTGACCCTATCGCACCATCTACAAAATTCCATAAGGACACTTTCCCACTATATTAGAATCACCTGCTTCTAATCTGTTTTCCCAGCTCTAGCATAAGTTCCTTAAGAGCAGAGGCCATGACTTCCCATAGCATGTGTTTATCAAATAAGTAAAGGAATAAGCACATCCATCAGTCAATTATCTCTAACTTGGTGGCAAATTATCTTCTTTCAAATAATTCCAAAATTTTGAAGTAGCTACTATCAGTTATTCTCATTTTAGTGCAAATTGGTTTGTTTGGATTGCTGTCCAATTTATGCTAAAGTAAAGAACATGAAATTGAGATGGAATCTCAGTGCAGCTTTGATTGGCATTTCCCTGATGGCTAAAGATGTTGAACATGTTCTCCTAAAATTGTTGGCCATTTGTATTTCTTCTTTTGAGAAGAGTTTGTTCAGTTCATTCATTTTATTGATTGGGTTATTTGTTTCTTCTTAATGTTAAGTTTCTTGAGTTCTTGTATTTTTTGATATTAGTCCTAGGTTGGAAGAGTAGCTAGTAAAGATATTCTCCCTTCCATCAGCTATCTACTCACTCTGTTCATTGTTTCCTTTGCTGTGCAGAAGCTATTTAATTCGATACCTTCCCGTTTATTTGTTCTCTATTTCCAGAGCCATAATTCAGGAAGTCTTTGCCTGTGTTGATTTGTTGAAGAATTTCCCTTGGTTTTTTGTTTGTTTGTTTGTTTTTTAATTATAATAGCAGGAAAGTTTCTGGTCTTACACTTAGACCATTGATCCACTTTGAGTTTACTTTTGTACAGGGTGAGAAGGATCTAGTTTCATTCTTCTACATATGGATATTCGGTTTTCTCAGCACTACTTGTTAAAGAAGCTGTCTTTTCTCCAATGTGTGTTTTTGGGAATTTTGTCAAGAATGAGATGATTATAGCTGCATGGTTTGTCTTTGTATCTTCTAGTCTGTTCCATTGGTCTGTGTGTCTGCTTTTATGAACACAATATTCTGTATAATTAATATGCATCAATAAAAATAATGAAAAAGGAAAAAGAATGAGAAATTAAAATTTGACTTGGAAATTAGAATGGAGAAAGGTAGTTCACTTTGGGTAGAATATTGAGTGCAATATGTTGAAAGTGTCAGCCCTATCCTTTTGAAAGTGTGGCCAGGACAAGCTACATCAAAATCACCTGGGTGCTCATTAAAAATGCACCATCCAAAATTTATACATGACTAAAAATGGGCATTTGGATCTCCATCTGAATAACCATCCCCAGCCAATTGTTATCAGAGGGATCAGTAAAACCTAACGTCAATAGACATTTGGGCTTATGAAGAGATAAAAACGAAGGTAGGAACACAGAAAGACTGTGAGAGAAATGGCCCAAAGTAAACCTCACATGTTTTAAAATTGGATCTAAGGCTGCCCCTAAAAGAAATATCTTTTTCCCCTTTTTTTCTTTGTCCTTTAATTCATTGTCCTACAGCACATGGAAATTCATGACTTTACTCAAAGCAATTAACATCCAAATATAAAATAGTAGAAACAACAAGAATGCAGATGCTAGAAATACACTGCATAGTTCAGTCTCTAGCTTCTCGACCACTTGATAATTGACCTAGGAGAGAGTTCTTTGATGTCTCCGTGCTTTAGCGTCCTCAAAGGTAAAATGTCAGTGATTATAATAACAGTGATTATAATAGCTGTCTGCTTTCTGAGGCTTATGGGGTAGAATTACACATAATGTATTTGAAACTTCATATAACAGGTACAATGTATATTGGATATTAACATTACTCTATAAATTATAGGTTAAAAAGGCAATTGTACTCTAAGACCAACAACATGGCCTACACAGATTTTTAGGAGGTCTTTTTTCTGATTTAGCTTCTCATTTTTATTATGAACATTTTCAGGTATACTAAGTAGAGAAAATGGTAGACACTTCCCATAAAATAATCACCCAAATGCAGTGATTATCAAGATTTTGCCATACTAACCTTATCTACCCTTTGACGAAATGATGTTTTAAAAATTACTTATCATGTCATTTTACTGCCTGTGTATTTCATTATGCATCTTGACAAAGTATAGAGATTTGTTCACATTACTTTAATGTTCCTCCTATGTCTACAAAGTGAGGAACACTTGGAATCTCTAGTATCCAGTCAATGGTAGCCTAGTTCCCTAGTGGTTGGAATCAGAATCCAAACCAGGTCTGCTCATTACATTTGGTTCTAATTTTTCTCAACCCTCTTCATCTAACACAGTCTCCTCCTTTTTCTCAATTATTGGAGGAAACAGGTCAATTGTCTGTTAGAATGAAACACATTCTTATGAATGAAACAGTCTAGGTTTATATCTTTATCCCAGTACAATTATGAATAACAGTCTTTCGTTCTTGGTCACCCTATATATTTGGGGTTCGTCAGTTTGTTTCATTGTTTGCTCTAATTTGTTCTTCTATCTGTCATATATTTCTTAAACACTGAAGTTAGATAAAGACTTAATTCAGGTTTACCTACCTTTTTGGCAACTTTTTTTCATCAGTGTTTCATATGTCACCCTATGTCAGGAGCTACACAGTGTTCTGTCATTCCACTCTTGGTAATTCACAAACTGATGAGTGGATTCATACGATGTCAGCATGATCAAGCCACTATAAAGTGCTTCATGGATTTTTCATGCTTTCATCCATTTTCAATCATTACCTGAATCGATTACTACATTAAAGTTTAGGGAATAGTTCTAGCTCCACCACCCTTCCTCATGTATTGAATGGAATTATTTTGTAAAGGAAAACTTTCCCTCGCTAGTTAGGGCTTGGTTGCCCTGCAATTTCCATTTATATAGGAAGGACAGAATAAATGTTTGACTGTTTCCTTTGAAGGCATTGAAATTTTAGTTACTTCTGACACTGTCCAGTTTATTGGAGGTTTTAGTTTTTAGTTGTTTGGTGTTTTTTTGTTTTGTTTTGTTTTTTCAAGTGTTTTTATTAGCTTGTTTGTTTTTATTGGGGAAATTTTTTTCTTTCTTTTTAAAAAACAATATTATATATTACATGAGTTCTTACATGTTAAATTTAAATACATTAATAAAAAGCTAACCTCATAAATTAAAAGCTGCCTATATTAGTCAAGTTTCCCTAGAGAAAAATAATATAACATGCATATATAGAGAGAAAAAATTTAGTTTTGGAATCTGGCTCACACAATTGTGGAGTCTGGCGCATCTGGCATCTTCAGGGCAGGCAGGCAGACTAAAAACTCAAAGATAAGTGGATATTGCAACTTTAGTCTAAAGACAGCCTGCAGGCAGAAGTCTTTAGGAGCAGGGAGTCTGAGTCTTTTTGTCCTAAAGTCTTCAATTGATTGAATGAGGCCCACCTACACTATGGAAGGTCATCTGTTTTACTTGAAGTCTACTGATTTTGGGGGGGTGGGGTAGGTATTGTGGATTCAACTCAGGGGCACTCAACCACTGAGCCACATCCACAGCCCTATTTTATATTTTATTTAAAGACAGGGTCTCAATGAGTTGCTTAGTGCCTCACCATTGCTGAGGCTGGCTTTGAACTCGTGATCCTCCTCTCTCAGCCTCCCATGCCTCAGGGATTACAGGTGTGTGCCACCACGCCCAGCTCTGATTTAAATGTTAATCTTATCTTTAAAACATCTTCCCAGTGATATTTAGACTAGTTTTTGTCTAAATTTCAGGGTACTGTAGCCAGATATTTTAAGTTCAGATGTTTTAAATTAACACATAAAATTAATCATTACTGTCTCAATATTGAAAATAATAATAACAGTATAAGGTAAAAATGCTGAGTGATAAAATCAATGTTTATTGTAGGCATCCAAAGATAGCAGAGAACCACATAAGAAAGATTTGAATTAGTAATTCCTGTATGCCCTGCTGGGTTGGGTGCTACACAAAATGCTGACCAAAAAGAAAAAAAAATGGCCTTAGTTCTGTCACTTCCTACATAACCTTGAGCAGCTCACGTTAGTTCACTGAGCCTCAGGACATTCATCTCAATAGTCAGGATACCAGCATGTGTCCAGCCTGCCATGATTTTGTTATGACAACCAAGAGACTACATATCAAAACATTCTGAAAGTCCTACTCCTGTTACACAAATCTAAGATGCTCTTAGACTATGTTTTGTTAAGCACCAGTGAACCAAAGAGTGTCAGACGAATGCGCATTGAAGCTGTAGCTGTAGGTGTATGCCACATTATGAAGGTCAAGGACTTTCTCCTCACTTGACAGAAGTCATGACTTTTGGGCCCCCACATTTTAAGAGAAGGGAAAGTTGTTCCACTCCTAAGCGGAAAAGAATCAGAGTACTAATTTTCCAAAGGGTTGCCTCTGTCACTAAGTTCTTATTTGCTCTAGAGTCTCTAATTCTCTGTGTCAGCAATGTAACAATGACAAAAGCAAAGGATAAATAAAGGTAGCTTTCAGTGTCATAATGATATATGTAGTCTATCTCGATATATTTGTTTATTCATTCACCAAGCTTCAAGTAAATCAAATACTCATTATATGTGAGAGCCTATGCCAGGTGTTATTAACGATATAGAAATGAAGCAAATCCCGATTCTATCCTCACTCAAACTATACACTATTAGTAGTATATAGTTTGAAACTGGAATGAAAAAGGAAATGACTATAATACAGAGATTGAAGAGTACAGTAAGAGAGCTCAGTAACATCTCATGGAAGTTCAGAAACCAAGTTCACAAACCAAGCTGAAGTTTCTAGATGCCTTCTTGGAAGAGGAGGCACTGAAGCTAGCCTGAAGAATAGCAACAGATTTGGACCTGAGAGGTGGGATGGGATGGGGCAGATAGAATGATTGGGTGGTGGTAACGAAAGAAACAAGCTTGGACAAGTGCTGTTTGTGGCAGCCAGTGAATTGTCTCCTTTACTTACAACTTCCTTTTCTGCAATGTGGAAAGGATCTTGGATTCATCTAAAATTAGAATGGCAAAAGGCTTTCTCTGTCTCACCAGCTTCAACTGATGAGTAGCAGACGGTCAGTCACAGCTGGTGGGTCAGCTCAACGAAGAGGATTATTGTCATATACCCTCTCAATGAGTCCTAATTTTCTTAATATTACATGTTTTCCAGCTCTAAAACTCTATGACTCTCTCCGAAGCTTAATCTTATCTGAAAGTTTTTAACATTCAAGATATAAATCTTTCTTAGCTAGAATGCCCAAGCACATGTTTCCTAAACGAAAGACACAGAACTTGATATAGCCTTATGGATGATTCAGAGTCATCCTCAAAAACAAAAAGGATCACACAGCACTGTCAGAACAGAAATATCACAGTGCTGTCAGGATCCACAGTGGCTCAGACGAGTGTTAATTCTTAAACTCGGTGGCTTCAGAATGCTGTCTTTGGTATAGGGCTGGTTGCTGGTTTTTTCCCCTGCCATTTCTGTTGGGCATTTAGCTCTCAGATTTTGGTGCTCTCAATGTTTCTACCCATTTTTTCCCCACTTATTTCTGTCTGTTCACTGCTTCTCTTGTACTTGAGGGTTGGAAATTAGGTCCAAGTTCTTTAAGAACAACATGTAAAATAAGAGTAAGTTTTGAGAGTGGGTATAAGAAGATTGCGTACGTGTAAAGTATCTTGAAACTTAGTGCCATCTGGCTCTAGTCTGGCTGCTTTTGTTGATTTGCTGGTTGGTTGGTTTTCATGGTGCTGGGGATTAAACCTAGGACCTCGACATGCTAGGCAAGTGCTCTTCTACTGAGCTGTACCTCAGGCTCTGATCTGGTTGCTCATTTAAAGGTATGTGTGTGTGCATGCATGCTTGGGTGCTTGTGAGTGTTTAAGAGATGGAGAGCTGCGTGTATATTTCGATGTGTGTGTGTTTAAGTTGGGTTTACCCTTTCTGGTTTTTTACTGTGAATGTGTGACAGCCAAGTAATATATGGCCATCTATAATCTGCCTAGAGAAACTGGAAAGCATAGAACATTGAAGATAACAAGGCATTTTGTAGCATTGCATATAAAATTACCCTCTGTGTTATACAGGCTCCATGATTATTCTGAGGCAGGGTGAGCTGCATCCATTATCTCTGAGAAATAAGAGTTACATGATTAGGCCAAGTTCCTATGGGGAAATTGAAAGAAAATTATTATTTGACTTGAGGTCCCCTGATCCCAAAAGAGACTTCCTTCAACTATTATGAAATGCTACCCATGTTATAACTACTATGAAAAATAAAAAGAAATCTGTGCATCTCCCCCATATCAGTATTTGAGGGACTCATATCCAAAAGACATAGATTTGGAGGAAATCAGTGCATCCCCCAAACTCAACCAATGCCTATGTTAAACAAAATCACCTGGAGAGCCTGTTCAAAATGTAGGTGCTTGGAGTTTGTTATCAAGAGTCTATTTTAGCAGATCTGGGACTAGGACCAGAAGTTTGGGAGAGATTTTCACCCCACAATAATTAAATTTCCAATTCCATCATAACTGCAAAACCATTATCACACCCAGGTCTGATTTTCTAAGAAATCCAGATTGTCTGTGTGCTCACAACCATTTAGTATTCAGGTTTGGGGCTTTAGATAGTTAGAAGAACATTGTTTTTTATTCAGAGTATCCTTTCAGCGCCTCCCTGCACTTCCTGCCCAGCTCACCATGTACTTCTCAGCCCCATCAGCTGTGCCTGTCCCCAAATAACAAGATATATAAGCATGCATGAGGTCCCATCCATTTCTTCCTCTTCTACCTCTGCTCATGGTGCTGAGCTGGAAGTGCTGCTGAGGTTACTACAGGACATTCAAGTAGCATGGCCCTGCCTCCTAGGAGTGTTGGGGGTTTCTCCACAAAGGGCATGCTTCTGAAAGAAGAGTCAAATGGTCACAACTAATGTTAATCACAAAACTGCTGACAGCACCAGGTGTGTGGCACATGCCTGTAATCCCAGTGGTTTAGGAGGCTGAAGCAGGAGGATTGCAAATTCAAAGCCAGCTTTAGCTACCTGGTGAACTCTAAACAACTTAGTGAGACTCTGTCTCAAAATAGAAAAAGAAAATACAAAGGGCTGTGGATGTGACATAATGGTTAGGTGCCCAGTACCAAAAAGAAAACTAAAAGGTAACAGCTACCCCCCTAGGAAGTAGAAGTGTTGGAGAGAGTAAAAAGCACCCTTGCCTCATTCTATAACAGTGGCATCAGGGCTGCTTCCTGAAAGTAGATACAAGGAGGGACAAGAGTTTTTGTTCACACTACCTCATTTATTACTTATAATAACCTTAAGATGGAAATACCATTACTCCTAACTTATGAAGAAACCAAGACAGAGAAGTTGTTTGTCCACGTTGAAAGAAGTAAAGCTGGATTCAAAATCATCATGGCAGAGACAAAGTCTAAGTATCAGTCATTGGAGCACATGGGCACACAACCAGATTTGAATTAACACTCAGATGTTGCAGGGATCCTGAAGCTGATCTGTGGTCCTCAGCAATACAATAGAGGAGGCCAATTCCATTCCTATACCTTGAGGGCATTGTAGGGATACGAAATCCTGCGAGAGCACTAGCTAGAAGCTTTAAACTCATCAAAAAATCCAAGAAATACTCTGCCACCTAAAGTCAGGGTAGGATCTGTAGCCAACTCAATGCTTCACGGAAGAAATTTATGGGTTGTGCTACCCCACTGGGAAGATCCCTCTCCTTCCAGGAGATAGAATATTATAGACTTCAGGAAAATCCAGGAGACCTGGTTTTCTGTGGGTCTGAAGGACTTTGGCAGTCCCTGCTGCACAGGGATTCCATTCTCCTTCTCCAAATAAAAAAATTGACATGACATGGAGGATCCAGATTGGAAATAGCATCCTTACCAATGAACATGTACTCCAGTGGTTCTACA
This sequence comes from Geosciurus inauris, assembly GCA_004024805.1. Lineage (NCBI taxonomy): Eukaryota > Metazoa > Chordata > Mammalia > Rodentia > Sciuridae > Geosciurus > Geosciurus inauris. The sequence continues at coordinate 3,928 of PVHX01022062.1, read as the reverse complement.
ATTCCCCAGGTGGCTGAGGAGTTCCACAAAGATGTCTTCAAGAACACTGTAAAGGAATCTCCATGACCTCCAACAGATGAATGGATTAAAAAAAAAATGTGGTGTATATATATATACATATATATATGTGGTATATATATATATTTTTTTATATATATACAAAATATATATTTATATATATATATACCACATTTTAAAATCCATATATATATGGATTTTAATTTTAATATATATGGATTTTAATCCATATATATATGAATAGAAATTATGGTATTTGCTGGTAAATGGATAGAGCTGAAGAATATCATGCTAAGTGAAATAAGCCATTCCCCCAAAACCAAAAGCCAAATGTTTTCTCTGATATGCGGATGCTAATTCACAAGGAGGGTGGGTAGCTAGGGAAGAATAGAGTTATTTTAGATTGGGTAGAGGAGAGTGAAGGGAGGGGATAGGGTAAGGGAGTAGGAAGGATAGTAGAATGAATCAGACATTATTATCATATATATATATATATATATATATATATATATATATATATATATATATATAAAACTATATGACTGGTATGATTCTACATCACGTACAACCAGAAGAATGAGAAATTATACTCCATTATATATGATGTATCAAAGGGCATACTACTGTCATGTATAACTAATTAAAACAAAGTTTTTAAAAAAATTTAGGGAAAAAAGCACTGTAAAGAAATATGGTAAATACAATATGCCTGGCTATTAGGCAATATACCTGCCATGTCAAATAGAACAGCATTGCTAGAATGTGTTTTATATATTGAGATTCATTGTAAGCTTCTATTTGAAGGAGAGACTCCAAGTCAAGAAACATGTTTGGCAATGACTGCTTCTATCCTCCTAAATTCATCTACTAATATTTCTAAAACCTTCTGGATAGTTGGGGATCTGAGGCTGAATAAAATCTAAGGACAAGACTTCCCCTGCCATAAGTTTTCAATATAACTAGCCGGTTTCATTCTTCATCCTTCATGAAGAGGGTAAAGGAACCAAGGAATCAGGTACTCTTTTTTTTTTTTTGGTACTGAGGATTGAACTCAGGGGCACTTGACCACTGAGCCACATCCCCAGCCCTATTTTGTGTTTTATGTAGAGACAGGGTCTCACTGAGTTGCTCAGCGCCTCACCTTGCTGAGGCTGGCTTTGAACTCACGATTCTCCTGTCTCAGCCTCCCAAAGTGCTGGGATTACAGGCTTGCGCCACCGCGCCCGGCTGGAATCAGGTACTCTTTATGGAGAAAAAATATATATATCCGCTTGCAAAAAAAGAGATACTTCTTTAAACTTGATGCTTCAAATCACAAAGGGAAGGGCTGGGATTGTAGCTCAGTGGTAGAGCACTTGCCTTGCATGTGGGAGGCACTGGGTTCGATCCTCAGCACCACATAAAAATAAATAAATAAAATAAAGATATTGTGTCTATCTACAACTAAAAAAATTTAAAAAAAAAACAAATCATAAGGGGATAGAAAGGATCTACCTCCCAGATCCCTCTACGTTATGGGGGTGAGAGGAACCCCAACCAACTCTATCACCATCCAAATTTAGTCGAATCAAACCTACTTCACACAGATATTCAGAGAAACTCTGAGTTCTATTGAGAAAACATGAAGCGAAAGGTAGGTAAGAAAGACAGTTGCTACATGAGCCTGGCAGACACTGTTGGTCGCCTTCTTGCCAAGCATTTTCCACTCACAGCCTACCTTTTCTTTGCTGGCAGAACTCATCTCCCACTGTTGAGGCAGAAAATGACAGCCATTAACTTCCCAGTCTCCTTTCTATGTAGGACATGAGATTGTGATCTGTTCCTCCAGGGGGCTTCTAGGAAAGACTTTCTCTCCCACCACAATTTAAAAAAATAGGTCCATGAAAATGCCCCTCTTCTTTACTTGCTGGGTAGTGTAGTTGATAATATATTTCCAAGTTTAAAAATGAACAAACTGAGGCATAGAAAGGTGAATAATTTGACCAAGACTGTATCTAATCAATGGCAGGACCAAGATTTGAGCCCAGATCTGTCTGACTCCTGTTGTGGTTGTTACCTAAAAGGATATGTTGAAATCTTAATCCCTAACCCCACAGAATGGGACTCTATTTGAAAATAAGGGCTCTACAGAGGTAATCAAATGAAAATGGGGACATTGGGGTGAGCCCTAATCCAAACGGGCTGGTATATAATAAACAGGGGAAAATTTGCACACACAGGCAGACACACATGGAGGAGAAGTTGAAGACACAGGAAGAAGACAGCCAGGAGACAGGGGTGATACATCTACAAACCAGGGAAAGCCACTGATTGAATGCAAACACCAGAAATCAGAAGACTGGAAGAAGGATTGTCGCCTAGAGCCATCACAGAGCATGATCCTACCAACACTCTCAGTTCAGGCTCCTGGCTTCCAGAACTATGAGACAATAACTTTCTGTTTTGTTTTTTTAAAATTAATTATTTTATTTAAATGCATTTCAAGTCATAGTACATAAACAGAGCTCAGTTTTTCCATTTCTCTGGTTGCAAACCAGATGGAGTCACACCATTTGTGTCTTCGTACATGCACCAAGGGTAGTAATGACCATCTCAATCAGCCATCATTACTACACCCATTCCCCTTTCCTTCCTCCCACCTCCCCCCTGCCGCATCCAGAGTTCCTGCATTTCTCCTATGTTTCCCGTTCCCACCCCCCTTATGTATCCTCATCCACTAATCAGAGAGAACATTCGGCATTTGTTTTTTTTGGATTGGCTTACTTCACTTAGCATAATGTTCTCCAATTCCATCCATTTGCCTGCAAATGCCATAATTTTATTTTCTTTTATTGCTGAATAATATTCCATTGTGTATATGTACCACAGTTTCTTTATCCATTCCTCTATTGAAGGGCATCTGGGTTGCTTCCATAGTTTTGCAATTGTGAATTGTGCTGCTATAAACACTGAGGTGACTACTGTATTGTAGTGTGCTGTTTTTAAATCTTTAGGGTATAGGCCAAGGAGTGGGATAGCTGGATCAAATGGTGGTTCCATTCCAAGTTTTTTAAGAAATCTCCAAACTTCTTTCCTGATTGGTTGCACCAATTTGCAGTCCCACCAGCAGTGTTTGAGTGTGCCTTTTTCACCGCATCCTCGCCAGCACTTATTGTTGCTGGTATTTTGAATAGCTGCCATTCTGACTGGTGTGAGATGAAATCTGAGCATAGTTTTGATTTGCATTTCTCTAATGGCTAGAGATGATGAATATTTCTTCATATATATATTTATTGATTGTATATCTTCTTCTGAGAAGTTTCTATTCATCTCCTTAGTCCATTTATTGATTGAGTTGTTTGTTTTTTTGGTGTTAAGGTTTTTGAGTTCTTTATAGATCCTGGAGATCAGTGCTTTATCTGATGTGCGTGTGTCAAAAATTTGCTCCCAGAATGTAGGCTCTCTGTTCACCTTGTTGATAGTTTCTTTTGCTGAGAAGAAGCTTTTCAGTTTAAGTCCATCCCATTTATTGATTCTTGCTTTTATTTCTTGTGCTATAGGAGTCTTGTTAAGGAATTCAGGGCCTAATCCAACGTGATGAAGATTTGGGCCTACTTTCTCCTCAGTTAGATGCAGGGTCTCTGGTCTAATTCCTAAGTCTTTGACACATTTTGAGTCGAGTTTTGTGCATGGTGAGAGATAGGGCTTAAGTTTCATTTTCTTGCAAATGGATTTCCAGTTTTCCCAGCACCATTTGTTGAAAAGGCTATCTTTTCTCCAATGAATGTTTTTGGCACCTTTGTCTAGTATGAGATAGTTGTATTTATGTGCATTACTCTCTGTGTCTTCTATTCTGTACCATTGGTCTACATGTCTATTTTGGTGCCAGTACCATGCCGTTTTTGTTACTATTGCTTTGTAGTAAAGTTTA
>PVHX01022061.1:0-28458 GCA_004024805.1 Geosciurus inauris | reverse complement strand
AAGCCTGTAATCCCAGTACTTAGGGAGGCTGAGACAGGAGAATCGCGAGTTCAAAGTCAGCCTCAGCAACAGTGAGGCACTAAGCAACTCAGTGAGACCCTGTCTCTACATAAAACACAAAATAGGGCTGGGGATGTGGCTCGGTGGTCGAGTGCCCTTGAGTTCAATCTCCAGTACCAAAAAAAAAAAAAAAAAAAAATGTAAATAACTTGTAAATAACACAGTGAGTCCCTTGTATTACTATCATTAAAGTTGCTTTCTATTACAGTTGTATTAACTGATAACAATTATTCAGTCAGAAATAACCTCACTTTTTAATGTGTTTATTTGTCCATCAGAATGTCATTTTTGTGACAGCAAGGACCTGGTCTGCCTTGCTCACTGCTGCGTACCCAGAGCACAGCACAGTGACTGGCACACAGCAGACACTCAATAGATTATTTTTTGGGGTGGAGGAAACCAGAAATTGAACCCAGAAGCACTTAATCACGGAACCCTTTTTTTTTTTTTTTTTTGGTACTGGGGATTGAACTCAAGGGCACTCAACCACTGAGCCACATCCCCAGACCTATTTTGTATTTTATGTAGAGACAGGGTCTCACTGAGTTGCTTAGCGCCTCGCCGTTGCTGAGGCTGGCTTTGAACTCATGATTCTCCTGTCTCAGCCTCCCTAAGTGCTGGGATTACAGGCTTGAGCCACCGCGCCCGGCTCCTTTTTATCTTTTTATTTCGAGACAGAGTCTAAGTTCCTTAGGCCCTTGCTAAGTTGCTGAGGCTGGCTTTGAACCAGCGAGCCTCCTGCCTCAGCCTCCGCCACCGTGCTTGGCTTACATATTTGTTGAGTGAACCGGCAGCCCTCAGATCAGGATGGCCATGGCTAAGTCTGTGCAGTGGTGAAGAACCTGGACTCTGCAGCCAGACTGTGTGGGTTTGGATCTCATCACTGATGTTACAGACGTGTGTATGACCTGAGGCAAGTTGCTGAACCTTTCCCAGGCCTGTTTTCTCATCCAAAAACAGGAATAATGGCAAAAACAACTTCTCAGAGTTGCTCTTGGGATTTGATCCAACAGTATTTGTAAGACATTTAGAAAGTGCCTGGCAAAGAGAGATGGCTCGATGAATGGCAGTTAGAATTATTACTATTATTATTAATTCCCATTTTAGAAGGGAAAAAACAGGCCTGGAAGGTGGAATGAAGTAGTAGCTGAAGTTCAGGTCCCAGCTTTGTTCACTTCTCTCAGCCTCCTCCTAAATCTAGGGACAGAGCTGCCGAAGGCTGAGGACAGAAACATTAGGGGTTGGGAGCTCAGCCCAGCAAGAAGGAGGCACCCTCTGGTCGGGCAAAGCCAGAGCCCTTCCCCCCCCCCTTTCTTTTTTTAGTTGTAGATGGACACAATATCTTTATTTATTTTTATGTGGTGCTGAGGATCCAACCCAGTGCCTCACGCATGCGAGGAAAGCGCTCTACCACTGAGCTACAATCCCAGCCCCCCTCCCCCTTTTTGATTGAACTGAGCACGCCCCCTCCGGCAGGCTGCATTCTCCACATTCCTATCTGCGGGCGGCCCACACACTGCCTCCAACTTTGCAGCCACGCCTGTCTCCTGACACTTCCAGCTTGAAGTCATCTCCCCTCCTTCTCTAGCTGGTGAAATCTTACTCCATCCCATGAGTTTCCCTGCTCAGGTGTCACCTGCTCTGGGTTATTTCCCAGCGTCCCTAAACATGTCCCCAGTCTCTGCACACAGGTCCCAGCCTCCCCACTGTACCAGGAGCTCCTGGTGGGCAGGACAGAGCCTTGTTTATAGCCCCAGAACCTCTGTTTCATCATTTGGTGACTCACCGTCCTCCTCCAAGCATTTGTACAAACTGTTATGATTGCTTACATTATTCCCTACAGGTCAGTGTCTAGTGTGCCCTGTCCTGTGGTGCCCACCAATGTCCTCAGCACATAGTAGGTGTTCAATAAACAGTGGCTGAATGGGTAAAGACCCATGAATCTGAAAGTGCAGAATTGGGAGGACGAGCTTGGTAAGTGGTTTTGCTCAAGGGGTGTGGGCAGCCCAGAGGGAAGCAGCAGGCAGATGGAACAGCTGGGCTGTCTCCAGTGGTCTTCGTGAGGGAAGGGCAGTGCCCACGGCAGGGTGCCTCGAACTAGGCCTTGAGTGGGGCAGCTAAGGTCCACCCTTACTCCTCTTTCCTACTCAGCACTATGCTCCAGTGCAGATTCTCTCCCAACATTCCAGGGGGACTTCAAAGCCATGGAGTTGCTCACTCATGGAATGATCTTAAGTTGATCACTGTTAGCTACCCTGCCCTCCTTTGACAACAGTCCTGCCTTGAAGCCCCCCATTCCTGCCCTACTGAACTTTCGATCCACAGAGAGCTACACTGCTCCTTTTGTTTTTTGCTTTTGGTAGTGGGGATTGAACCCAAAGACACTTTACCACCTCAGTCTTTTTTGCTTGTTTGTTTTGGGTTTGGTACAGGGGATTAAACACAGGGGCACTTAACCACTGACCCATATCCCCAACCCTTGTTATTTTTTTTATTTTGAGACAGGCTCTGGCTAAGTTGCTTAGGGCCTCACTAAATTGCTGGGGGCTGGCCTCAAACTTGCAATCCTCCTGCCTCAGTCCCCTGAGTTGCTGGGATTACAGGTGTATGCCATTATGCCAGGCACCAGTCCTTTTTATATTTTATTTTGAGACAGGGCCTCTCCAAGTTTCTAAGGCTGGCCTCGAACTTGTGATCCTCTGGCCTCAGCCACCCAAGTTGTAAGGTTCGCTCCGAAATGGACACAACACACTCCATATAACCAAGGGATCTTTATTCATGGGGCTCAGTGCAGGAGGATGCTGGTAGGGAGGTGGTGCAGGGCATGGGATTTATAGGGCCTACGGTAAATGCGTCATGGACTGTGGATTGGTCATTTCAGGCCAGTGTGTCAGGTGAGGATTGGTGGTCTTAGTTGTGAGCACCCCTGAGGTAGTTGAAGGTTAACTTGGGCAGTTAGGCCTTGTTAGCTTGGGCGGGGAAACTCTGGCAGTAAACTGCCTGGGGCAGGGACTGCCATAGGCTTTAGAGAAGGGAGGGCTGTTTCTTTCTTACACAAGTCACTGGAATTGTAAGTGTACGCTGTTAACCTTGTAGATGTGCATTTACCCAGGTGCTCTTTTTATTTTCATGGCTTTTTTTCTTAGTTGTTGATGGACCTTTATTTTATGTATTTATATATGGTTCTGAGAATCAAACCTTGGGCCTCACACATGCTAGGCAAAGACTCTACCACTGAGCCACAACCCCAGCCCTCTCATGGCATTTATCTCTGTCTGAATTATTTGTTTCTGCATAGACTACCCATCTACCACTTCCAAGAAAATTACCTCCACAAGCTCAGAGAAATTTGAAATAAAAACAATATGAAGGCATCTATCTGACCATCTGCCAATCCCCACTATTTGGGCAAGGAGTGTGCCAGGGACTAAACCCAGCCAGCCATTTTTCAAATTTTTAATTTTCAGACAAGGCCTTGCTAAATTGCTGAGGCTGGCTTTGAATGTGCAGTCCTCCTGCCTCAGCCTCCTGAGTTGCTGGCATTACAGGTGTGTATCAACATGCCCGGTTCCAAATTCCCACTTTTAGCAAACATGTTCCAAATCCTTTCTCTGTGGCAGCCCACATGGGTATTCAAAAGACATCTCAAACTTTGCTTTATTTTTTCCTCCTCAAACTTGCTCCCTGATTCACTGCCTTCCCTCATCTCAGGAAAAGGCATTACAGTCCATTCAGTGGCTGAAACCATAGTCTATGTTAGCCCTTGATTTTTCCTGCCTTCCTGTCCCACATCCAGTCAGTCCATCAGCAATTCCTGTTGCCACATATCTCTAAATTATGTCACAAATCAGATTATAGAAGACTTACATTGTTCACTTTTGCAGCAAATGTCCAATGGGTAACTAAAAGAAGGATTAAAGACTTGGCATCTCTGCCTCCATATTGTACCTGTGTCCTTTGCTCTGAGTGACCTTGTATTTCAGGAGCAAAGGTATGATTGATAAACATCTTGTAAAGAATCCAAGCTACCCACAACCATAGGCCACAGCAATGTTCTTATCACCCACAAGGCCCATCTGACCAAGACTGAGATCATGATGGATCATACCATAGCTGCTTTGACTGCTGTGAAAAGCCTCTGGCTATGAAAAACCCCAATCCTTGCCCTCATCCTCTTTAGTATAAAGTTTCAAAGTCATTGTCAGCTCCTTGAAGAAAGGGCTAAGAATATGGATCCCCTTATCTTCCCAGTGTAGCTACACTAATTTAAGCTCTTTTCATGGCCAGGCACAGTGGTACACACCTGTAATCCCAGTGGCTCGGGAGGCTGAGGCAGGAAGATCGTGAGTTAAAAGCCAGCCTCAGCAATAGCGAGGCACTAAGCAACTCAGTGAGACCCTGTCTCAAATACAAAATAGGCCTGAGAATGTGGTTCAGTGGTCAAATGCCCCTGAATTCAATCCCTGGTACCCACCCCATACACACACACAAAAGTTCTTTTCATGCTTTTCACCATTACTATTTTTGTTTGGCTTTGGGGGTGAGTGGTGGACCTGATTGGATGATCCCCCAAATCAGGCCTCTGGCCTAGAATTCCAGAAACAAGATCACTTTCTATCTTCTCTCCCTCTAGCCCCTGCCACCTCTGACCTGGACCACAGCTGGTCTCCCTTCTTCACCCACCAAAATGACCCAGGCACAGCCTAAATCAGATTATATCATGCCCAGCTTAAAAACATCTGAAGGCTTTCCATTGCAATTAGAATAAAATCCAAGTCATCTGGTCTACCCTCTGCTCCCCTGATTTTTGTCCTCAATCAGCACATACTTGCCACATTGCCCCTTGAACAATGTTGTGCACCCTCAGGGTCTCTGTCTAGAACATTCTCTCCTAGAATATAGGGTTCTACATCTTCCTAGGCTTTCCCTATCTCCTAATTCAGGATCTAGCTCTGAGAAAGGCCTGAACACGCTGGCTCTAGTGGCTTCCCTTTCACTCCAACATCTTTAAGCAATTGCTGTATAATCTACCCTCCCTCTGCATTGGCACGTCCTTGGAATCAAGTAAACAGTGATCCTGTACTATGCAGCTAGGCCTACAATGGTCACCTCTATACTCAGTACATACAGAGTTTTCTTTCTTGGCATTATTCCCTCAACAATACAACATAGGGGCTGGGGATATAGCTCAATAGTAGAATGCTTGCTTGGCATGCATGATGCCCTGGCTTCAATTCCCAGCACCACATACACACACACACACACAAAGAAAATATAGTATAACAACTATTTATGTAGCATTTACCTTGTATTAGTTATTATAAGTCATCTAGAGAGAAAGTGATATAGAAGGATACATGTAGGTTATATGCAAATATGTCACCTTTTTATAGAAGGAGTTTGAGCATCCTTGGATTTTGGCATCTGCCAGGGTCCTAAAACCAATCCCCCATAGATCACAACGGACAACCTTATTTTATTTATTTTATTTTATTTATTTATTTATTTATTTATTTGTTTTTTATATTTTTGGTACTGGGGATTGAACTCAGGGGCACTCGACCACTGAGCCACATCCCCAGCCCTATTTTGTGTTTTATGTAGAGACAGGGTCTCACTGAGTTGCTTAGCACCTCTCCATTGCTGAGGCTGGCTTTGAACTCGCGATTCTCCTGTCTCAGCCTCCCTAAGTGCTGGGATTACAGGCTTGCGCCTCCACGCCCGGCTAACCCTATTTTATTTTCTTCATAGCACTTATTGATATCTGAAATTACTGTTTACTATCTGTCTCCACCTCCCCACCCAAATAAGTAAACTCCATGAAGACAGAGACTGTCTTCATTGAAGCCATGACAGGAGGGCCTGGCCATAGGAGGATGTCAAGAATATTTATTGAGGGTTGGGTATATAGCCCACTTGGTAGAGTGCTTGCATAGCATGCACAAGGCCCTGAGTTCAATCCCCAGCACCAAAAAAAAAAATATATATATATATATATAAAGTCTGGAGGTATAGCTCAGTGGGTAGAACCTAGCATGTGCAAGGCTCTGGGTTTGATCCCCAAACAAAAACAATACTTAATGAATTCATAGATGTTCAGCTTTTGGGACAAGGATGAACAAGACAGCCCATCTTCTTGGAATTTGGGAGAGGAGTCCTTCATAGATAAGAACCATGGCTGGGGAATGCGGTATAACACAGGCCAGGTAAAGAAGCAGGACAAAGGACAGCATGACCATTCCTACCTGGGGCAGAAGACAGCAGGAAGGAATGGAGAAGAGCATTTCAGGCCAAAAGCCAGCATGTATAAGGACCACATGGGGCAGATACCTTTGGGAAATTCTACGTACACAGATGTTACCAGATGTGGAAGGAGGTGGGGTGGGAGAGATGGGCCTCTAGGCAGGCATCTCTTCTCATTTGTGTCCTTCAGTGCCTACCAGCACCAGAAAGTCTGACCTAAAATTAAGATTCCAGAACACTTGCCATTAAATGGTCTTTGATCTTTACAATTTTACACGGAGAGGTTTTTTTTGTTTTGTTTTGTTTTGTTTTGTTTTGTTTTGTTTTGTTTTGTTTTGTTTTTGGTACCAGGGATTGAACTCAGGGACACTTGACCACTGAGCCACATCCCCAGCCCTATTTTGTGTTTTATGTAGAGACAGGGTCTCACTGAGTTGCTTAGCGCCTCGCCATTGCTGAGGCTGGCTTTGAACACGAGGAGAGTTTTATTATCCTTGTTTTATAAGTAGGGAGAATCTAGCTCCAAAGTGCCAAGGTCACCCAGTCAGGAAGTGACAGAGCTGGGATTCAAACTGAATTACTAGCTGTGAACATCCTTTCCAAGAGTAGCTAATAGGGGCCTAGAATGATGGCACACACCTGTAAGCCTAGCAACCCAGGAGGTGGAGACAGAGGATCTCAAGTTCAAGGTCAGCCTCAAAAACTTAGGGAGACCCTGTCTCAAAATAAAAAGGGCTGGGGATGTAGCTCAGTGGTAGAGCACCCCTGGGTTCAATTTCCAGTACCAAAAACAAAATTAAGAAAAAAAAAAACACTAGGGTTCAAATTCACTTCTGTGTAGCATGATTTCTGTGCTTCCTTTTCCCCCCTGATGAATGCACCTTAGAGATTGTGTCCCCTTCCTTCTCTGCCCCTACACCCAATCCTCATCTCTCTCTTTCACATGCCCACATACAGGCCACCCCTCAGTCAACTTAGTAACTGGGTGAGGAATTTGTAAGAAGCTACAGGGCACCTTTCTCAACAATCTTGTGGGGGCAACAGGGCCTTGTATCCCCATTTTACAAATGAGAAACCAGGCTCTAAAAGGTTAAATAGCTAGTTCAAGTTCATCTAGCTGGGAAAAGCCATAAAATGAAGTTAGGGTCTTCTGACTTCACCCAAACTTCTAATGCTGACTGCAGTGTGGACACGGGAGTTCCTCAGCCCCTGGAGCAGCTGCAGCACACATCCTGGGCCCACCCAATGTGATCCACAGTGTGACGCCTGCCACTCTGGGCCTACTTCCTCCAACCATGTGCTCACCAGCAGCAAGGCCCACTGACATGCTCTGGCTGGAGCTAAGTATGGCTCTTCCGTCATCAGAAATACCAGTTCTATACCTTAGGTTCTCTGGGCTCTCCTGGCACATCTCTCCGTGCAGCCAGCATCATGGGGACTTTGGGTAAGCCCCAACTAAGTATCTTTGCACAAGCTGTTCCCTCAGCCAGAACAACCCACATCCCCCTGCGCAGCCTCAAAACCTACTCCCAGCACCCCTTTCCTGTTGTGCTCCCTGACTTCAGTGCAAGCTCCGGTGTGTGAGCCTGGATTCAATCTATGTAACTAGAGTGAGCCATTAACCTCCTCATATAAAATGGGGATAATGAAAGAACCTGCATCCTAGGATGTTGGGAGGATTACATGACTTAATCCTCACAAAATTCTTGGATGGTACCTGACCCATAGGAAGAATTCAAACTGTTAGTTCACTATCCTCTCTCTCTCTCTCTCTCTCTTTGGGATGGGGTCTTGCTATGTTGCCCAAAATATCCCCAAAGTCCTGGGCTCAAGCAATTAAGTAGCTGAGACTATAGGTGCATGCCACTGTGTCTGGCTGTAGAAACTAATTCTTTGAAGACAAACCCTACACTGGGTTTGCCTCTATATCTACCACCCCAGCAGCACAGGGTGTTGCACTCAAAGAATATGAGTTAATTAAATAAATGGACAAGTTGCTGATTATAAAGTGATGTGAAGAGTGCAAGAAAGCATTGAATTCAGCATCAGAGGGACTGGGCTTTAAGTCCTTCTCTGCCACTCATTGGGTGCATAACTATTGAGAAAGTCCCTTTCCTGGACAATTTGTATTTTAAACCTGTTAAATGAGAATAACAACATCCCACTCAAGGTGCAAAAATGAGGACCCCATGAAATGACTGTCGTGGAAACACCATGTGGCCCATAAAGGTGCCCATGAGGGATGACATAGCTATTGTGGTTCACTGTTGCAATGTGGCAGGGCTCCATACATGCTGGTCCTCATTGCACCATGATCAGGAAGAGCACAGAGTCCTGAGAAACAGTTTCCCAGTTCTTCTTTTCTGGTCTGTTCTGGATACGTTTTCCTACCCCTCCTCTTACCAGTGAGTTTTGGGGCCGCAACTGAAATTTTCCTTAATCATTTGAGCACCCTAGATGGGAGACAGGGTCATTGCCAAGAAGCCTGGCAGCTCATCAGTCACTAGTGACTACAGAAAGACTCTAAGTCCCTCCAAAGTCCCAGAGAGGGAAGGTGTCAGGAATGGTTAGGACCAGAAGGCAACAGTCAAGACCACGTTGTCTCAGCCCAGCTTCTTTGCACCCCTCTCCTGAGGGATTCCTCTGTTGGACACTGCCTTGAGAGCCTCTGTGGACCATGCTGGTCAAGTGTGTGCTGTGACTCCAGGGAGGGACTGGAGGATAAGGCATATCCATCTTCAGAACTGACAAGCTAAGCCAGGCGTGGTGGCGCATGCCTTTAATCCCAGCAGTTTGGGAGGCTGAGGCAGGAGGACTGCAAGTTCAAAGCCAGCCTCAGCAACTTAACAAGGCCCTAAGCAAATTAGTTAGACTCTGTCTCAAAATAAAAAGGGTTGGGGATATGGCTCAGTGGATAAGTGCCCTCGGGTTCAAAAAAATAAAATACAAAAAAATCCTGACCAGCTAAAGCTGAGCTAAGCTGAGCTGCTGATTCCTCTAAGGAGCTCAAAGGAGGATAATGGTAGTGTGTGGTGGGGAAAAGGAGAGAGAGAATTTTTGCAGGAGGGCAGAAAGGGGGAGAGTCCTGCAGAGGCTTTCTGTCCTTGTCCTTGTTCCTAGTGATGCCAAATGGAACTGGAATAGAGATAGGCCACAAAAGATTAAAGCACAAAATCTCTTCCCAGGCTGGGTACTGTGGTGCACACTTGTGATTCTAGCAACTCAGGAGGCTTCCAGGACCTCTTTTTGTTTCCCCCTCTCTGAGTTATATACCCAGTTATTTTTATTTTGAGACAGGGTCTTACTAAGTTGCTGTGACTGGCCTTAAATTTGTGATCCTCCTGCCTCAGCCTACCAAGTTGCTGGGATCACAGACATGCACCACTACATCCAGTTACCCAGGACTCTTTTGTATGTGTGTGTGCAGTGCTAGGGGTTGAACCCAGGGTCTTGTATACGTGAAGCAAGCACTCTACCAACTAAGCTATATCCCCACCCCTCCCCAAGACTCTTAAATGCTTTTTACAGTTACACAGGTCAAAGCATCTCCCCTGAAAGGGCAGAACAGACACTGCTGCTATTTTCAATCCTAAAGAGTTTTCTGGGGCTTACCACTTGTAACCTAGTGACTGTGACTGACCAGTTCCAGGAACAGAGGGGTAGTAGAGTACAGAGTGTATTGATCAGAGATCAGAAGATGTATGTGAACAGGGCATGGTGGTGCATACCTGTACTCCCAGCAATTTGAGAGTCTGAGGCAGGAGGATCACAAGTTCAAATCCAGCCTCAGCAACTCTGTGAGACCTTTAGCTACTTAGTAAGACTCCGTCTCAAAATAAAAAATAAAAAGAGCTAGAGCTATAGATCAGTGGCAAGGCACCCCTAGGTTCAATCTCCAGCACCAAAAACAAACAAACAAACAAACAAACAAACAAGTAGGTGAGTTAGAGCAAGTTGGAGTTTTGTCACTAAGTTTCTGAGTGACTCATCTCACCTGGGACTCCCCCCACCCCCGAAAGAATTCTAGGATCACACTGATATGAAATGATTTCCAGATAAACATGCCTGGGGTCATTATTAACTAGCAGTGAGAATAACTACCATGAGATTGGGAAGGAGCCTCAAGGTTACTCAGATTCACCAAATGCAAACCAGGACTGTGGAGGGAGAAAGCAGGGGAGCTAAATTAACCAAATGAGGAAAACTCCAAAACTGGCTGATTTGCTGTGTGATTTTGCATAAGCCACTTCACCTCTCTGAGACTCAAGTCCCTAGCTGATTGAAAAAAAAAATTACCCTGCTCATAGTATTCTAGGTACTTTTAAGCTTATCTCCAGGTCCAGGACTACTTCAAAGTCTTTTTGAGTGTGCCTAGAGCCTGATGATCTAAGTCTCAAAGATCTAGCAAACTGCAGGAGGTCATTGTTTGGCTCTGTCAGCTTCAACTGGACATGAAGCTGCTAAAGACCTAGAGATTGACTTTTCTAGCTTGCTGAGAGTTGAGTAATTTTCCAGAAACAGAACTTGGCTAGTTTCCCTGTGTAAGGTACCAGCCCATCCCACTTACATAAGAAAGTATTGTTTGTTCTCCCAGAGGATTCAGGAGGCCAGCTCCTCCACAGGGTGGGGCTTAGGAGTCTCAGCGGCAGCCCCAGGGATCAAGGGTCTTTGACCCAATCTGCATGGGAATTAAGACGCATTCAATGGAGGCATAGCTCCAGCCAGGCATGAGGCGGGGTTGCAGGGTGAGAATTGTGCATCTGTGGGGTTCTAGGGATGCCACTGTGCCCCTCCCCGCCTGCCCCCCCCCCCCATCTTGGTCCTGGGATGTTGTACATTGCGTTACATCTCCAGCCTTTTTTTGGAGACAGTCTTGCTAAATTGCCCAGACTGGCCTAAAACTTGTAATCCTTCTGCCTCAGTCTCACGAATAGTTCAGTCTAAATACTCCTAAACCGATTTGTGGGTATATGAGGGGAGGGATTTAGGTGGATGCAGGGAGAAGCAATCTCTGTTTTGCTGTTTCTTTTGCAGGGCTAGGGATGGAACCCAGGACCTCACACATGCTAGGCAAATGTTCTACCATTGAGCTACACACCCAGTCCCTAAAAATATCTTTACAGATTCCCCCCCTTTTTGTGGTATAGGATCACTGCAAAAGATTTTTTTTTTTTTGAAATACAGTGAAAATGAATGCCCTTTTCTTATTCCCTTGGGTCCCCCAGGCCCCTTTCCCCCATCCCAACCCTATCCTCAGGGCCAACCATGTTAACAATTGGTACATATCCTTTCAGATATTTGGTTCGAACATTTTAAAATTTAAAAAAAGGACCATACTGTGCATAATATTCTGCAAGCTGCTTTTTTCCAGTAATATATCGTGGGCATCTTTGCATGTCCACAATACAAGAAATTCTGATTGCCCTTTGTAACAATGGCATGGCCTTTCAATTTCTCTATTTAGGCCCCTGATGATGTACACTTAGGTTGTTTCCAGTGTGTCTGACATTATAAATCATCCTGTAAAGATCTGGATGTAAAAACAACAAATAAACAAAACACAAGAATCTGGGTGTCTTTCTCCAATTATTTGCTTAGGAAATATTCCAAGAAGTGGAATCTATGCCTAGATGAAGTGCTCACACGTGTGGATAATGACCACTCAGTTCGGCCTCCCACCAGTTGCATGTGCTCAGGCAGGGTCCTGTTCTCCCTTTATTACGTGCAACTGTGGGCGCTTTATCTCTCCCTCGTGACGCTGAATATCATTATGGTCAACCCTAGGCCAATCCTCATCAATCATTGTCTCTACATGTCCTTATTCTTCATCCCCTCTTCATAACAAGAAAACATTTCAAAACTTTTCTTTACATTCCCACCCCAATGCATCAGACATAATGAACAGAACTAGGAGCCTACCAATAATGGTGCCATGACTCACTGGGCCCTAGGCCATCAGTCCTCACTGCCAAGACAGAATCTTGCTTACCTGAAACACATCTCCATTGACAGTGGTCCCCATGTCTTCAGAACCAGCTAGAAAGAGAACAAGAAGACAGTATCACTCATTGTTCAGCTTATAGCAAGCATACAATGGCTCCTCCACCTTAACACTGGGAGCCAATCTCTGTATATGTTCATATATATATTGACCCCACACAGGTAAACATAATGGGTACACAAATAACTATGGCTCAATCCTTTACCTTTCACAATGCCTTATATGGCCATTTCATCTGACTTTCACTACAGCCCTACAATGAAGTTGTTAACAATTCATTTTACAGATTCTCAAGCACAGGCTCAGAGAGGCTACAAGATTAACCAAGATAACCCAGACAGCAATGCCTCCTTACCCACCTGAAGTTAATTGACCAACAGTTACATGGGAATGGTCCAATTGTGTGCGTAGCTGGTACCTGCTGAGTAGGTGCTGAGAGGTGCTGCAAGTTTTGGGTGGGGGCTACCAGAGGTAAGGAAGAGAGGGACTTACTCATCTCTGCCTATCTTGGTGGAACCTTGAGTAACTGCTCTACCCGGGAGAGCAGGAATCACAGTTCCCACTGGGCAGCACCTGGCCTATTTTTTCTCTCTACGTCTCCCCCAGAAGAATTTTATTTTGCCCTCTGCAGTGACTCCTCCCAGTCCTTTTGTGACATCCAATTAGTCACAAATTCCTGCAAGCTTCTGCTGGAACAGTGACTCTCAAAGTTGTGCTCCGCTGATTCCCTGATGCCCATCCTCAGCCTGGGACCTCGCCATCTCTCTCCTGCACATCTGCTTTGGTCTGTCTGCCCTGCTAGTGGCAAACACCTGGTAAAGTATAACTGTCTTTTCTTACCATTGTCCTCCCAGAGTCACACATGGGATTTGCACCTTTGTAAGAGTCAATAACTAGGGGCTGAGGCTATGGCTCAGCGGTTGAGCGCTTGCCTCGCATACGTGAGGCACTGGGTTCAATCCTCAGCACCACATAAAATAAATAAAGATATTGTATTCATCTACAACAAAACAAAATATTAAAAAAAATATTTTAAAAAAGAGTCAATAACTAGTTGTTGAATAAATAAATTATTTTTTGTTTGTTTGTTTCATGCTGGGTATTGAACCCAGGGACTTGAGCATGCTAGGCAAGTACTTTACAACTGAGTTACATATATCTCCAGCCCCTCTTCTCCCCACCTTCTTTTTATTTTTTATTTTATTATTTTTTTTTAATATTTTTTAGTTGTAGATGGACACAAATATCTTTATTTATTTTTATGTGGTGCTGAGGATCGAACCCAGTGCCTCACGCATGCAAGGCAAGCACTCTACCACTGAGCTACAATCTCAGCCCCCCACCTTCTTTTTAAAAGACAGAATGAATGCATGGCTTTTGCCCATTCACTGACCTCCCTAACTCCAGCTATACTCTCCCATTCCTCTTTCAAACTAATTGCTAGGGTGGATATTTTGAAAAACATAGACTTCTTTATGTCCCTCCTCTGATTAAAAGATAATGGGATTGAACCAAAAAGAAATCCACTTCCCCTGGACCACAGAGACCTAAAGGGTCTGCTCCTGCTTTGGGGACGTTGCAGTGCTGTTCCTTTTGCCTGGAAGCCTTTCCGACATATTCCACATGGGTTCCTCCCTCACTCCCCTGTCTCTGCTCAAACATGGCCTTAACACATGGCTTCCCTGATCACATCTCATTCAGCCCTCAGGCACCAACTCCCCCAGTGTTATTTGCTTTAGAGCACTTACTACAGCGTGATAAATTCACTGGTATATGTGTTTATTATCTGTCTCCCCCAATTGAGAGGATGCTTCATGACGGATAGGGACTTTGTTTTATCCTCAATGGGGCCCAACACCCGGAACAGTGCATTACAGGGATTCAATAAATAATTGGCAAATAAATACATTTAACCCTGGAATACAGTTCATGAGGAGCTTTACAATCTGGCTCTGCCCTTTTATCCTGACTCACTTCCTAAAGAATCCTTTGTTTTGGATACATTCCTTCTCCCAAGTCCAGTTCACAAGTCACCCCCTCCAGGAAGCCCTCACCTACTACCTTTGCTTCCCTAGGCAATGAGGAAAAGATGTTATCTTTAGGGTATGCCAGAATATTGCACAGCATCCCCCATTGTTGTGCAATTACTCATAGCCCCCTGGAGCCGGGTACTCCCTTTCCAGACTGTATTCTATCAGCTCCTAAGGACTCCTGAATAGAATAGGTAAGAAGCAACTACTGGCTGAAAATTGAATTGCTCTTTTGGGGCCTACAATAATGTGCAAGGCGTTTCAGAAACTGCAATACTTCTAGCAAAGTGCCATAGGAGGCCACAGGAGCTGATAGGTACAGATGGACAAATAATCCTGTACACCAGATAGGGCTGCGAGCAGCAGCAACCATACTTTTAGCCTGAGGACTGAGATACTTAATCTCATGGCAATAATCCACAGTTGATATGAATTATAATTGACTTTACCAAATCAAGCAGTGATTGACCTACGAGTCAGCTATCACTACCATGCATTCAGATGGGATTTCTCCTGCAAATCAGGATGAGACCAATGAAGTTTCAGAGGCAGCATCTTCTGCAAAGGTACTTCTCTCAGGGCAGCTCCTCTACCAGGGCCTGACATGCCAGGGTCCTTTCACGATGATGTGGGTCTGTACTCAACGGCTTTGGAGAAGTTGCACCACCATCCTCTACCCTGACCAGCCCATCTTAGACCCCTCATATGCAGGGAGCTGCCCGGTACCCACCTTGGCCTCTGGAAAGTCCTTCTGCCCCAGGCTCTCAGTCCTGTCCCTCTGGAGATGCAGTTTCAGCCTCTTTGGGAATCCACACCCACCCACACAGAGAATTACCAGTATCTGTTCCCATAATGCTCTCTGATTATTGCACATTTATTATCATGGATCTACAATCAAAGCCCAGCAGAACAGGAGTCAAGCAAATCTCAAGGATAAACCCCTGGGTGTGTGACTTCTCTCAGATGCCTGGCCCATTTTGGAACAAGTTTAGAGAAGGTCCAGAACATTCCTGTGAGCTTACTGAGGCCCAGAAGGGGAAATGGGCTTGCCCAGAACTGATGGGCAAGTCACAGCCAGGCCTGCCGCCCAGAAAACTGGGTGTGAAAATGTAAACCTTTGGGGCCCTTCCCAAGGCTGATGAATGGAAACAAAGTGTCCATCACTCAGGCTGGCCAGAGATCCAGCCCAGGGAGAGGCTTGTATGGCTCAGGCTCAGTCCTACACCAGACCTCTTTCCCCTCATTCCCGAGGGGCCTCTGGGAGCACAACATCAGGACACTCAGCATAGGAACTGCTAATCAGAGGATCCATCATTTAAGAAAGAATGACTGTTGATTGGTGGCTGCTGCTGGAGCCAGTTTCCGCCCAGTTCCCAACAGGCCCAGGCCCTCTTTCTCAGGCCCCTCCAGGTTCATTGCGCACCACTGATTAGGGGAAGACTACCTACCTATTCAGTGCTGCCTAATCTTAGAAGGGTCAGATCAGGTCTATTTATGTGTGGCCACCCACTGAGCCACCATCATGCAATATGTCCTTGCTCCCCAGATGGCCACTTAGGTGAGCAGCTGAGCATTTGTAGCCTCAGCAGGTTTGAGTTTCAGAGACGCTCAGAGGGCTGTGTCCCTGGCAGCGGCCTGGAAGAGAGCATGTTGCTGTTTCTCTCCCTGTCATCTCAGGCCTGGGGCCAATCAATGCCCCACCCTATCAGAGAGAGAACCCTCCATCCAGGCTATAAAACCCAAGAGCTCCACTGTCCTGGGACAAGTCACAACTTCCAGTCCTTCTGGTGATCCTCAGCCAGAATTCTATTCGTCTTTTTTTCTCATGGGGTTCTGACAATATGAGGCCTATTGGAACCAATCAGGCTAGATTAGGAAATGGGGTGGTCTCAAGGAGGAAGTGTGAACAAATAAATACCATTGCATGAACTTGGGAAGGCATTTCTTAGGAATTCCCTGGGACATGAAAGTGTCTGTGTTGAGGGGCTGAGAGCCACGGCTTCAAAATACTTCTATTGCCGGCTGTGCTCAGGTAGCAAAAGACACCCACCTCCCTCCCCCACATCCAATGGCTTCCCACAATATTTGAAAGAACATGAAACAAACAAACAAACAAAAAGAACATGAAACTCAGAGCTGGGAGGCCTGGAATCAAATCCCAGATCTATCACTCATGCTCTGTGACTCTGGGCAAGATACTCAGACTCTCTGAGCCTCCAGTTTCTCTTTCTTTTTTGTCCCCTGCCCCAGTGTTGGGGATTGAACCCAGGGCATCATGTAAGTTGGGCAAGACTCTGTCACTGAGTTATATACCCAACCCTATTTATTTTTTATTTTGAGACAGAGTCTTGTTACGTTGCCAAGGCTAGCCTCAAACTTGTGATCCTCCTGCCTCAGCCTCCCTGGTAGCTGGGATTACAGTCTGGTGACATCCTGTCTGGCTGCTTCCAGTTTTTTGTATGTTACAAAAAGCTTGTTATATTTCTCATATCAAGGAGATACAGAGTTGCTTCAACTTCTCAGCCACAGGAACTCTTACTTGTTTCTGTATCCCCAGTGGGGCCTGGCACATAGTAGGTACTCAACACATGTTGAATAAAAACAAACATGACTGTTGAAAAGCCAAGTAAATAAATAGACGCATATGTGTGTGTGTGTGTGTGTGTGTGTATGCTCTTATTCAAATGGGTCCATTGGCCTCTCCAAAATGACAATAATAGGAAGCAAAATCTGTATGAGATGTACTCATAAAGGTGATATCTACTTTTTTACTAAATATTTTTTTTAAATATTTTTTTAGTTATAGATGGACACAATGTCTTTTATTCTATTGCTCTGTATGTGGTGCAGAGGATCGAACCCAGGGCCTCACGCATGCGAGGCAAGCGCTCTACCGCTGAGCTACAATCCCAGCCCCTTACTAAATATTTTAATAAATTGGTTTGGGGGGGGGCCAGAATCAGACTAGGAACATCGTAGATAAATATATCACAGAGACCAGGCTGTGAATCCTGAGTTCTGTAGTCAACTACAATAGTCCTGGACCACCTTTGGAAAATCATTAATTGGACAGGAGCAGGAACACTGATGCCCCTTTGTGCCCTGCCCCAATGCCAGTGTCTAACTCAGAGCCAGGCACATAGAAGAAAGTGTGGTCAATGGGAGGGGTTTAGGGTTGACAGAGATGGGTTTAATCCTTGATTTACCCTTACTAGTTGTTTCAATAATTAACTTTCTTTTCTCTTTCCTTTTTGTTTTGTTTTGTTACTGGGGAATGAACCACTGAGGTATATTCCCAGGCTTTTTTTTATTTTGAGGTAGGGTCTTTTTAAATTGCCTAGGCTTGCCTTGAACTTAATGATTCTCCTGTTTCAGCCTCCTGAATTGCTGGGATTACAGGTGTGTGCTACGGTACCCAGCTAATAGTGTACCTTTTTTTTTTTTAATATTTTTTTAGCTGTAGATGAACACAATACCTTTATTTTATTCATTTATTTATATGTGGTGCTGAGAATCGAACCCAGTGCCTCACGCATGCTAGGCAAGTGCTCTACCACTGAGCCACAATCCCAGCCCCGTAGTGTACTCAGTTTTGCTGGCTCGAAAATGGGTTCAAAAATGTGTATGAAATTATTAAATGTAATTAACATGCCTAGCTCAGTGGCCAAGCGAAGACAGGTGGTCCCCAAGGAAGATTTGTGACTTCTCGGGAGCCCTGTTATTCCCTGTTTTTCCAGCTGTATGAAAGCTAAGGCTGAGAGGCCAGCGGGTCTGCGTTCTGCCCACACCTGCACCACTCAGCTGGGAGTCTGGATCACTCAGGCTATTAGAAGGCTCAAGAAGGACTCTTAGAACTAGGCAGGCAATGAATTCCAGAGCCAGGCAGTGGTGAAGTTGGCCTTGGAATAAAATGTCATGACCGAATTCCAGTCCCCAGAGTCAGCAGATCCACAGTCCCAGAAGAGGCCTCAGCTCATCCCCCGCTCAGAGATCCTAGAAATGGATCTCCAACATTACTCCCTCGTTCCCCAGGCCCTCTGCTCTCGACACACACAGCCCCCGGCCTGCTCCTGGCTGGCCTATACCAAATCTTCATCTCGCGCAAGACTCCTTGGCCGGGTCTGTGAAGGGCCTGGGCCACTGTCCCCAGGTGACAGGTTCAAGGCCCCCAGCTCCCAGACCACTGCGCTGACTCACCCCCACTCGCGGGTCCCGGCTGCGTGGAGGCCACCTGGCTGCCAGCAGGTGCCCCGAAGCCCTCGTCATTCTCTATGCCTGCGATCTCGCTCTCCTGCTGGGCCAGGAAGGCAGCCGCTGGGTCCTCCTCAGTCGCCTCGGGAACCCCGCTCTCCGACGACGAGAAGAAGCCAAAGTCATCAGCCATTTTCGCCGCGTCTCTGCTGAAGCCTCTGCCTGACTCTCAAGTGCCCGGCGCCTGCCCCGCACAGTGCCCGGCGGCCGCGACACTGTCACCCAGCCGCCTGGGGGAGCCGGCCTGCGCGGAGACTGGCTCGGCGCGGCGGCCCCACACTTCCTCTCCGCCACCGGGCGGGGCTCGCCTGTCACTGCCGCTGCAGGCGCTGCGGCGGGAGGAGCTGGGAACGGGAATGCGGTGATGTCACCGCCCGAGGGAGGGTGCCCGCCGGACCATGGGGAGATCGCCTCGCCCCTGCCACAGGAGGGCGGCAGCAGCACAGCGCGCTGAGGGGCGCGACTGCCAGGACAGCGCTGCCGGGCTCCCTTCGCTCATTTCCAGGACACCGGGATCAAACACAGATCCTGCGGGTCCACGGGCGAAGTGAACTGGACAAAGCGGTCATATAGTGCACACTGCCACGATAGGAGGACAGTCCGGGCCTCTGGAACTCCAAGAGAGTGGAAGCTGAGCTGACGTTACTAATAATTAATTCTGCAAAAGTTTGTTTTTGTAGCGCTGGGGGTTGAACGCAGGGTCTGATGCATGGTAGGCAAGTACTGAGCTACATCCTTAGCCCTTTTTATTTTTATTTTCATTTACTTTTTTGGTACTAGGGATTGAACTCAGGGGCACTTGACCACTGAGCCAGATCCCCAGCCCTATTTTGTATTTATTTAGAGACAGGGTCTCAGAGCTGCTTAGTGCCTTGCTTTTGCTGAGGCTGGCTTTGAACTCGCAATCCTCCTGCCTCAGTCTCCCGAGCCGCTGGAATTACAGGCGTGCGCCACCATGCCCAGCTCCCAGCCCTTTTTATTTCACTTTGCTTGCTTAGAGAGGGTCTCGCTAAGCTACCCAGGCTGGCCTCGAATTCGCGATCCTCCAACTTCCTGCAAGCGCCTTAGTAAGGGGATTACAGGTGTGTGTCACCGCCCCCGCAAGTGTCTTCAACCAAAGTGGGCCAATATGAACCCTATTAAATATGAACGCTATTAAATGACTCTTCTCTGCAGAAGGAGGAAATGAGCCTAGGAAAGGCTTTCATGTCTCTCTTCATGCAATCCCAGGACCTCACCCACTTAGCTAAGTTGCTTTGTCTCATTGCATGGGCATTTCTCATTTGAGGAGTCTTTAGCTCCTGCCACCAGTTTGTGTGACCTGCCTGGGCCCCTTCATTGCCTAGATATGATATGAGCAGGCCAGAGAGAAAGGCCTGCAGTTTATCTCAACTACCTGACTCCTCCCTCCAGCCACCCTCAGTTAACACCCAGTCTCCTCCCTGCCAGAGATGACCAAGCACCAGGACAACAACATTTAATAGCTCGGCTTTGGCCATATGGAGATTACAATCTAATGAGACCAACATCTGATGGCAAATGGCTAAACACAAGGTACTGGGAGACCCAGAGAACCACCAAGGGATCTAGAGTGTTTTATTCTGATTTGAGACTCGAAGGTCAACTATGAATTATGGACTGAAAGAAAGAAGAGATATGCCCCAAGTTGTGGGTAGTGGTTCACTTAGAGGATGGGGAGTGGAAATAAAGTTCAGTCAGAGTGCAGCTCTTGCTTACTATTCCTCAGCTATAGATTTCAATCTCATACAGATGCTCCTTTACTCATAATGAAGTTGCATCCCACTAAACCCATCATAAACTGAAAATATCATAAGTGAAAATGCAGTTAATTCCCCTAACCCATCAAACATCACACCTTGGCCCAACCTACCATAAATGTGTTCAAAACACATTAGTGTGGGCTAGGGTTGTGGCTCAGTGGTACAGCACTTGCCTCGTGTGTGTGAGGCACTGGGTTTTATTTTCAGCACCACATAAACAAATGAATAAAATGAAGATCCATCAACAACTAAAAACAATTAAGAAAAACACATTAGGGGCTGGAGTTGTGGCTCAGCTGTAGAGCACTCAGTGCGGGTGAGGCACTGGGTTTGATCCTCAGCACCACATACAAATTAATAAAAAAAAAAGTTATGATTTAAAAAAAGTCAACCTTTAAAAACAACACATTAGCCTACAGTTGGGCAAAATCATCTAACACAGCTAATTTTATAATAAAATGTCCGATATCTTATGTAATTTATTAAACACTGTACCGAAAGTGAAAAACAGAGTAGTTGTAGGAGTACCTGAAGTAAGGTTTCTACTGAATACAAATGACTTCTGCACCATGATAAGGTTGAAAGATCATAAGTTGAAACATTGTAGGTTAGAGATCATCTATAATGACAACATAGTCATATTAATAAAGAGAGAAACTTGATCCAAACTCACCACTCCAGCATCATCTTTCACCTCTTCCTCATTCTACAACTACAAACTTAGGTGACAAAAAGACCTAAAAAGTTAACGAGAGTGAGGTATGGTGGTGCATGCCTGTAATCCCAGCAATTTGGGAGGCTGAGGCAGGAGGATCTAGAGTTCAAAGCCAGCTTTGGCAACTTAGCAAGGCCGTAAGCAAACTTGGGAAGACCCAGTCTCAAAATAAGATACAAAAAAGGCTGGGGATGTGGCTCCCGTGGTGCCCCTAGTGTCAATCCTTAATATCAAAAAAAAAAAAAGGTTGGCTAGTTTAATCATACCTATGGTAGAGACCAAAGGACTCTGTCTACCAATACCATACCTATGGTAGAAACAGAAGGACTAATGACAATGCTGCTGCCCACTGTGACCTCCATGGGATATCTTTGCTTGATTCTCCTAGTTTCAGTCAGTAATGTAGGCAATACTTACACAAATCCAGTATAGACATTCTTCCTAACTACTTCCTCCTTTCCTCCTCTTCCTTCCTAATATACCCATCAACAGAATTTCTGTCCTTGTTTATACAAGTTACTTGCTGAAATTATTCCACAACCATGCTTGCTCCTATACATTACTCTTATATGTTAATATTGAAAATTATTATTAAAGTTATATTTCAAACAATGTAGCACTTCTATATGATAGAAATTTCCAGTTTATAGACATTTCTTGAAATATATTTGTGTCTAAACATTATTCAAGTTTTTTTTAAGTTATGGGGATTGAATCTGGGGCACTTTACCACTGACCTATAACTCCAACCCTTTTTATTATTATTTTTTTAATTTTTAGACAAGATTTTGCTAAGATTTTGCCAGACTAGCCTCAAACACTAGCCTCAGCCTCCTGAGTTGCCTGGATTATAAGCACGTGCCATTATGCTGGGCCTGCAAAGATCTTTTTATTGTGTTTATTCAGCTTAGTATCTGAACAAAATTGCACATTGAATTTGGTTCAATGACTCTTACGTTCTTTAATTTTGTTTAAATTATGGACAATTTCCAAAATTTACAAAAGCAGAGATAATTATAAAATAATTGTTACAATATGTAATTATAGTAATAAAGTTATAATAATAATACAGTATAACAAACTCCAATATAACTATCACCCAACTTCAATAATTATCCATATTTGGCCAGATTTGTTTCATCTGAACCTTCACCACTGCCCCATACTTTAAATTCTTTGAAAGCAAATCCCATGTTATGTCACTTCATCCACAAATATTTCTCTAAAAGAGAAAGGCTTCTCTCCCTATTAATGTAATCACAAATTAATGAACAGATTTAAAAAACCTTTTCAGCAATATCAGCAAATATCCAATCAGTATTCAAATTTTCATGATTGTCATATATATATTTGCATATATATATGGATATAGATGGATCTAAACAATGTCTCCACATTGCATTTGTTCATATATCCCATTTTAGAAAAATGACCTTATGGATGCAAAATTTATAATCAATAGAGTGCACCCTTTTTTTTTTTTTTTTTTTGTGGTACCAGGGATTGCACTCAGGGGCACTCGACCACTGAGCCACATCCCCAGCCCTATTTTGTGTTTTATGTAGAGACAGGGTCTCACTGAGTTGCTTAGCGCCTCGCCATTGCTGAGGCTGGCTTTGAACTCGCGATTCTCCTGTCTCAGCCTCCCTAAGTGCTGGGATTACAGGCTTGCGCCACCGCAGCCGGCTTAGAGTGCACCCATTTTAAGTGTACAATCCCATGAGTTGTGACTAACGTGTGTACCTGTGTAACTACCACCACAATTAAGATACGAATCTGTAATCCCAGCAACTTGGAGACTGAGGCAGGAGGATTGCAAGCTGGAGATCTGCCTCAGCAATTTATCGATGCCCTGTCTCAAAATAAAAAATGAAAAGTGCTGGGTATGTGTCTCAGTGGTTAAGTGCCCTGGGTTCAATCCCTGGTAACAACAACAACAAAAAAATCTATCACCCAAAAGTTTCCTTGTGCCCCGTCTTTGTTAACTCTATTTCCACCCATTCCCAGGAAACCAGTCATCTGCCTTCTGTTACCAGATTGCTTTTTTTAAAAATTTTTTAGTTGTGAGTGAACAGAATTTATTTATTTATTTATTTATTTATTTTATTTTTTTTTTTAAATATTTTTTTAGTTGATGGACACAATGTCTTTATTTTATTGCTTTGTATGTGGTGCTGAGGATCGAACTCAGGGCCTCACGCATGCGAGGCAAGCGCTCTACCGCTGAGCTACAATCCCAGCCCCCATATTTATTTATTTTTAATATTTTTTACTTGTTGATGGATTTTTATTTTATTCATTTATTATTTATATGTGGTGCTGAGGCTCGAACCTAGTGCCTCACGCATGCTAGGCAAGCGCTCTACCACTGAGCTACAGCCCCAGCCCCGAATATCTTTATTTTTATGTGGTGCTGAGGATCGAACCCAGTGTCTCACGTGTGCTAGGCGGGCACGCTACCACTGCGCCATAACCCCAGCCCACCAGATTGCTTTTTATTAGTTCATGCATGTTATTGTAGGCTTCAATGTTTATTGCTGTATGGAATCCCACAATATGATTATGAAGTAAATTGTGTATCTTTTCACTTGTTATGGACATTTGGATTGTGGCCAAACTTTCACTATATTATGCATAAGGTTACTATGAAAGTTTGTGTACAGTCTTTGAATGAACATATTTTCATTTTCCCTTGAGTAAACATCTAAGAGTAGAATTGCTAGGCTGTATAGAAAATATATGCTTTACTTTCTAAGGAATAGCCAAACTTCTTTCCAAGGAAGTTATACCATTTTATACTCCCACCAGTAAAGTATGAGCATGTCTGTTGCTAATACTTGGTCTTTTCTTTTCTTTTTTTTTTTTTTTTTTTTTTTTTTTGGTACTGGGAATGGAACCTAGAGGCACTTTACCACTGAGCCACATCTCCAGCCCTTTTTATTTTTTATTTGGAGATAGAGTCTTGCTAAGTTGCGTAGGGCCTTGCTAAGTTGCTCAGGCTGGTTTTGAACTTGTGATCTTCTTGTCTCAGCCTCCCAAACCACTGGGATTATAGGTCAACACAACTGTGCCTGGCAATACTTGGTCTCTTTTTAACTTCAACTTTTCTAGGTGTTTGAGTGTTATCTAGTTAAGATTTTAATTTGCATTTTCCTGAGAACTAAAATGATGAACCTTTTTCATGTTCTTATCCAGCCATTTATGGTTTCTCATATGAAGTTATCAAGATAACAAGTTAGAGCCCAGCTTGAACAATTTAATGTCTCAAAATAAAATAAAAAGAGCTGGAAGTATAGCTCAGTGGTGGAGTTATATCATCTGGGTTCAATCCCCAGTACTGCCAAAAATGAATGAATAAATAAAAGAGCTGTTCAAGCCTTTCAGCAGATACATGTGTTATGAATATCTTCCCCAACCTATACTTCACCTTTTCATTTTTGCATCTGTGACTTTTACAGAACCGATGTTTTCACTTTTTATTTATTTATTTTTATTTTTTGAAATGGGATCACCCTGTGTTGCTTGGGCTGGTCTTTAATTCCTGGATTCAAGCAGTCCTCCTGCTTTAGCCTCGCAAGTAGCCGGGATTACAGGCATATGTTACCACTTTTTTTTTTTTCTTTCTGGTACTGAGGATTGAGGGGTACTTTAACATCGAGCTATATATCCTTAGTCCTTTTTACTTAATTTTTAAATTTTTGAATTTTGAAACAGGGTCTCACAAAATTACTGAGGCTTGCCTTGAATTTGCAATTCTTTTAGTCCTTCACCCCCACCTCATCTTCTGGGATTATAGGCATGTGCTACCTCATCTGACTACCTCCTTTTTTTTTTTTTTTTTTAATCGCTTTGTGCAACTGGTTAGAACCTCCAGCACAATACTAAATAGAAATGAAAGAGTGAACACCCTTGACTTAGACCCAATCTTAGGGTGAAAGCTTGCATGCAGTCTCTTACCATTGAGAATGATGTTAGTATAAAGTTATTCATGGATTCCCTTATAAAAATGAGGCTAATCCCTTCTATTCCTACTATGCTGAGAAATTTTATTATGAGTGGATGATGAATTTTAGAAAGTGCCTTTTCAACAATTATTGAGAAGTTAACCAAAAAAAAAAAAACCCCACAAAAAACCCATTCATTTTAATCTGGGCACAATGGCTGGGTCATGCCTGCAATCCCAGCAATTTGAGAGGTTGAGGCAGGAGGATTGAAAGTTCTTAGCAACTTAGCAAGACCCTGTCTCAAAAATAAATTTTAAAAAGGGAGCAGAGTTAGGGATGTTGCTTAGTGATTAAATGCTCCTGGTGGGTTCAATCTCTGGTACCATAAAAAATAAAAATAAAAATAAATCATTGATTTAAACATCTTGCATGAGCATTGAGTTATCTCAATTGGTCATGATATAGTATCGTTTTTCTTTTTAATTTTTCTTTAATTTTTGATGGATCTTTATTTTATTCATTTATTATTTATATGTAGTGCTGAGGATCAAACCCAGTGCCTCACGCATGCTAGGCAAGCACTCTGCCACTGAGCTACAGCCCCAGCCCTGTAGCATCATTTTTCTATACTGCTAGGTTCAGTTTGCTAATTTTTTGTTGTTGTTATGCTGGGGGTTGAACCCAGGGCCTCGTGGTTTCCAGCAAGCACTCTACCACTGAGCCACATCCCCAGTCCTTGGTTTGCTAATATTTTGTTAAGGTTTTTTGCATGTAAGTTCATGATGGATAATTGTCTATAGTTTTGTCTGCTTATAAGTCTTTCTTCAGAGTTTATGATCAGGTAAATGCTATACTCAGAATGAGTTGGGAAATGTTCCTTCACTATTTTCTGAAAGCATCTGTATTTATAAGGTTGTATTTTTATTTTGTAAATGAATGAAAGAAATCACAAGTAAAGCCATCTAGATTGAATTTTTCTTTCTTTCTTTCTTTTTTCTCTTTTTGGTCATACTAAGGACTGAATCCAGGGCCCCAAGCATGCTAGGCAAACAATCTATCACTGAGGAACAGTCCCAGCCCTGTTATTTTATTTTGTTTTATTTTTTGGAACTAGGTATTGAACCAAGGGGCACTTAACCACTGAGCCACATTCCCAGCCCATTTTATTTTTTATTTTGAGACAAGGTCTCGCTAAGTTGCTGAGGGTCTTTCTGAGTTGCTTAGGCGTTTTATTTTAAGAACAGGGTCTGGCTAAATTGCACATGCTGGCCTGGAACTTGTGATCTACCTGACTCAGCCTCCAAAGTTGCTGGAATACAAGTATGTGGTTTAAAATTTTCTTTAAGAGAAGGTTTTAAGTATGAATTTAAGTTTTTTAAATGTACATAAGTCTACTTAGTTTTTAAATTTCTGTTTTAGTCAATTTGGAAATTCATGCCATTTGTGGAATATTTCCATTTCAAATAGTAGTTTAAATTTATTGGAACAAAGTTGTTCATAATATCTCTCATATTCTTTTTTTTTTAATATTTATTTATTTTTTAGTTGTAGGTGGACAGAATATCTTTGTTTTATTTTATTTTATTTTATTTTATTTTATTTTATTTTTTTTTTGGTACCGGGGATTGAACTCAGGGGCACTCGACCCCTGAGCCACATCCCCAGCCCTATTTTGTGTTTTATGTAGAGACAGGGTCTCATTGAGTTGCTTAGTGCCTCGCCCTTGCTGAGGCTGGCTTTGAACTCGCGATTCTCCTGTCTCAGCCTCCCTAAGTGCTGGGATTACAAGCGTGAGCCACCGCGCCCGGCTTCTTTGTTTTATTTTTATGTGGTGCTGAGGATCGAACCCAGTGTCTCATGCGTGCTAGGCGAGCACACTACCACTGCGCCATAACCCCAGCCCCTCTCATGTTCTTTTTAAAATGTATTCTTTTTGAAGCCAGAATTAGACAGGCATTCAGTATAGATAGGTAAATCAAGTCAGATCAGATCAAGGAGCGAGTCCAGGAAATTGGAGATTGCCCCCTGAGAGATTAAAATGCCTTCAGATCCCTTCCTTCACCCTTATCAAGATAACATGCAGGGGCTGGGATTGTGGCTCAGTGGTAGAGGCTTGCCTCGCATGTGGGAGGCACTGGATTCAATCCTCAGCACCACATATAAATATATAAATAAATAAATGTCAATCAACAACTAAAATAAATAAATAAGATAATATGCACGGTGGACGCAGTGGCACATGCTTGTAATCCTAGCACTTTGGGAGGCTGAGACAGGAGAATCACGAGTTCAAAGCCAGCCTCAGACATGGCGAGGTGCTAAGCGACTCAGTGAGACCCTGTCTCTACATAAAACACAAAAATAGGGCTGGGGATGTGGCTCAGGAGTCGAGTGCCCCGAGTTCAATCTCCAGTACTCCCCCCTCCAAAAAAAAATCACCATACATTTATTTCTCTTATCAGTACTAAGGATTGGACCGGGGGTGCTCTACCATTAAGCTACATTTCTCCAGCTCTTTTTACTTTTTATTTTGAGACAGGGTCTTGCTAAATTGCTCTGGGGGCCTTGAACTTGCAATCCTCCTGCTTTAACCTCTTGAATATCTGAGATTACAGGTAAACTCCACTGAACCTGCTGTCTCTAAGATTTTGTTTTTGTTTTTGGTACTGGTGACACAGAGGCAAAGGACAGGTAGTCAACGTAAGCAGCAGATGATCAGAAAGATGAGGGCTAATTATCAAAGAAAAGGAAATGGGTTGCTAACACCTGCACAGTACTCCCGCCACCACCACCACCTCAACTGGTTGCTAACACCTCCAGGAAACTCCTTCCAACACAAGGGGTTGCTAAATGATTACCACCTGGGCTGCATTTTGCTGTCTTTGCAGGATAGAAAGAGGAGGTGGGGAGGGGGAAAGGAAATCTGGGATCTATAAAAAGGTAAGATACCATCCTAAGGGCATCCAGCTCTGGTCAGCTATCTCTGTTCTATCTCCTTCTTAAATAAAACTTGCTTTCTATGCTTGCCTCGTGTTTAATCTTCAACACTGGGGGATGAGGATCGGATCCTGATTTCCAAGACCAGTATCACTGGGAATTGAACCCAAGGTCCTAACCTGAGCTACATCTCCAGCCCTTGTTTTACATTTTATTTAGAGACAGAGTCTTGCTGAGTTGCTGTATAGATAGTTAATATTATGGGCTCATCCTTGAGTGTGACTTAGGAGGGGAGAGCTCATTAGTGAGGAATTTGGAAAAACTTTGAGGAAGCACTCTCAAGGTTATTGTTCAGGGCCATCTGACTAAGGAGCTCTTGGTGCCTCAAAACTTTCAGCCTTTGATCCTGTGAGTTTTGGAACCTGGCCAGTTACCACCTCACAGAGATTTTACAGCCTAAGGCCAGCTGCATAACGCTGGACTGCATGTTGGGAGG
>PVHX01022060.1:0-28682 GCA_004024805.1 Geosciurus inauris | reverse complement strand
GAGGACAGAAAGCCAACTCCCTCTCCGGCACCTCTGCTCTGGCTAGGTACACCTGTCCCACCGCCTCCCACCAAAGGATCCAGAAGGTCCCCACACTCACTCGGGCTGCACCCTCACACCCTGCCAGTCCCCGCTCTGTGGGAAGTCGGGTTGCGCCGGGCTGTGCCACTGCCCCTTCCTCCACGGAACCCACCGCGGGAACTACGACCGCGGAGGAACCTCCCTGACACGCCGAAGGTCTCCGTGTTGAGCTTCCTCTCTTCAGCCCATGTCGTACGCCTGGAACTGGACCAGAGACAAGGTGTGTGAAATTCCGATTACAGCAGGCAACAACTTGAGTTTCACCCTTGTAACCGCCCAGGGAAGAAGAATGAGCTGCTGCTGCAGCCATTACAGAGGTGGGGGCACGGGTTAGGCCTGGAGATGAAGACCAAATAACACTGCAGCCACCTTCCTGTGCACTGGTATGAAAGACATACCTTTCATCACCAAGGCCAAGCAGGTGACACCAGTGGGTGACAAGGAAACCTTCCTTCCACTGATTGCTGGGCAGGGAGGGAAGCCAGGGAGCCCAGACTCTATGCAGACCCAGGACCAGAGCAAGACACAGACCCCTCCAGAGTCAGGTTTCTACTAGAAGGGGTGTGGGTGGGGAAAGGCAGGGCCGGATGGAGCAAGAACAGTGCACGTGTTTCTGGGGGTGGTGGGAGAGGGCGGCACAGCACTCACACTCTGTGCTACCCAAACATTTGGGGGCACAACTCCCATGTCCAACAACCATGTGCCCAGTACACCCAGTGTCTGCAGCCAGCGGTCTAGTTCCTGCCGTTCAGCCCAGAAGCCTGCTGCATCCACCGGCTTCTTGGTTGAAAATAACTTTCTTCGTGTACCCAGGCCAGGACATGTGCCCTGTTAGTACCACCCTCAAAACACACGGTCCAAGCCGGGCGCAGTGGCACAAGCCTGTAATCCCAGCACTTCAGGAGGCTGAGACAGGAGAATCGCGAGTTCAAAGCCAGCCCCAGCAACGGCGAGGCACTAAGCAACTCAGTGAGACCCTGTCTCTACATAAAATACAAAATAGGGCTGGGGATGTGGCTCAGTGGTCGAGCACCCCCCTGGTACCAAAAAAAACCCCAAAAAACACACGGTCCAGCCTTCCCTCCACCACACAGCCCGGTACTCCAAGAACCTGCACTCCTGCTGAGCCAGCTGCCTTGCCCACCCAGCCTCCTGTGGCCCACTCTGAGCCACTCTCACGAACATGCTCTAGTGTCAGCATGTCACTCCTGGAACATTGCCCGCAGGCTCAAAATAAAGCCAACATCATTACTATGACCTACAACACCCTACTTGAACTCCTCCCACCCCCTCCAACCCAGCTGCCCCCCAGACATTGGCCCTGCCTGAAGAAGCCTCTTCACTCACCTATATGGCTACCCTCAGACCTGCACCTCCCACTGCTGGGCTCCCACATGTCCTCTGCTTATGTCTTGTGCACCTCCACTTGCATGTCCCCCAGTGGAGTATGTGCCAGGGCCACTTAACTTTGCCTGCTGCCGCTCTTCAATGCCTGGCAGCATTCCTGGTGCTCAACCTACAGGACACATGGGTCTGGGTTTCCATAGCAACCCACTCTACCCACTTCCCACACAGTCCAGAACATTCACCCAAGGTACTAAAGACGATCATACATGTAAAACATGTCACTGGTGGCCAACACCAAGCGAAAGAACATCACAGTCAGAACACTGGCCAGGCCACCGAGAAGAGCACACAGTGTGGCAAGAGCACTGAATGTGGACAGGGAACACAGTGCACAGGGGCCTGGCCTCAGTGAGTCCCCTATGGCTGGATGACTGCCAGAGCTTCCTGCACCACGTCCTGGCTGGCCAAGAGAAAACAACTGGGGGCTCCAGCACCTATTACGTAGAAATGTAAGTTCCTAAGGCATGAGCCCTGGATTTAAGGCTGCAGGTTAGGTCTTCAGGTGAAGACTGCTGAGTCCTATGCTTCTGAGACACGTATGTAGTGTCGACCTTCCCTACCAGACCACTGAGGCCTCACCTGGTCTTGAGTTCAGAGGAGATGTTGTCGAAGAATGACTTGGATTTATCGTAGTAGCAGTTAGGCCCCAGGAGGTCGTCTTCAGCAGGAGTTTCATCACTCTGAGTCACCACAGCCGGGTCCTTCTCTTCCCCCTTCTCAGCTTTGTCCTCTACAAAGAGAAATAGAGCACACAAAGGTGCAGAAGCAAACACCACATACACCCCTCCAGGGTGGTCCCTCTCCAGGGTTCCATTCAGCAGTCCATACAGAGTGTTTGACTGCATCATGCTAAGCAGAGATCTCTTCTCATTGACAATTATAACAACTGCTTCACCCACCCACCCCAAACACTTCCTTATCTCATTAGTTCTCCAGTTAATTCCAGTTTCCAGACTGGTCAGCACCCCAGCTGGCTTCCCAGGTCACCCCAGTCATCTTTTCATAGCTCACTCTAGGGATACTTCCAGAGAGCAGTAACTTTCATACAAATCAGACCTTTAAAATTCAGTTTCTTCTTGAATTCTTTGTCAAGCTCCTCTCGGTTGAACTGAGCATTTGCACTCTCAAAATCGAAGTCACCTTCAAACTTGATCGTGTTCTCCTTGACATTAGCTGGACGGCTTTGCCCTCTGGAGCGATTCCTTGTTCGCCGGTGGCCTATAAGGAAGGACAGAGAAGGCTGAAGGAAACCACCAACCCAACGCCTCCAGCAGGACTTCAATCACAGCTTCCAAGCACAAGCAGACAAGGAAGAGGGGAAGCATCCATGACGGCAAGCAAAACGTGGCCTGTTGCTCATGGCTCCCAAACCTGGGTGGCCACCGGTGTTACCTGACCGCCTCCTTTGAGGTCTTCTGTTTTCATCATTCACCGGCCCTTGAGTGTGCACCGCTGCCGGTGGGACTACATCTGAGGTGCAAAGGGGAGAGTAAGGCGAAGCTCCTGCAGAAGCCAGAACCCAGCCACCAAAGCAGGGCACCACCACTGCCTGGGGCCCCATGGGACAAAGTCTGCCATATGGGCCTGTCCAAAAGCACATGGGGCTTAGGATGGAGAAGGGGCTTAATGCTTCAAAAAATAACTCAGTAAGTAGCGTGCCACTTTGAACACAGCAAACTGCAGGGGAGGAAGAGCTCAAGTACCGCCAGTGGTCTTGCTGCTTGGCTGGGCCTGACGACCGTTGAGCTGCGTCCCTGCGGTGCCCTTGCCAGGTAACAGCTTCTTGGCATTCAGGTTATCGACAGAGCCAGTCTGGACAGCCTGCTCCACCATGGGGCTCTTGCCAACAGGGGCGGAAGGAAAGCCAGCTCCTGAGTTGAGGAGGGGAGGAGGGTTTACAAACAGAGAAGAAAGCCTTGCACCTCCAGTCACTTCTTTTCTGGCTGACAATCAGGAGAGGGCAACTGCCCAAAGAGGATCCAAACCCAGGCCAAGCTTCCCCAGACTGGACTGCTCCCTTAGGAACAGCCTTCTAGATCCACACAAGCTCTAACCCCAAAGGGACTCAACAGCCCTGAGAGGATGGATTTCAGGACTCAACAATCTGTTTCATTCCAGTCCACGCCAGAGTAGAACCAGCCCAGCCTGGGGTCTTCTATCAAGTGCAGTGGTCAGACTTCAAAGTCAAGTTCTAGAACACTGTCATTTTTGCTTACAAGGCAATAAAAAATATAGGATGAAGTGGTAAGGAGCTGACCACAGTAATCAGCCTGCAGCTTCACAAGAGTACAAGCTCCTCATAAAACAAGAAGGGCTTCCTGGTGGCCTTGGTAAGGGCTATTTCTAGAGTACTGCCTGAGATGCACCTCAAAACCAAGCCTCAGTGGTCCTGGTACAGGGAGTGCAAAAGGCCACCTGCCCAGACTACCTCTTCCCACTCCTCCGCCAGGTTCCAGGATCTGTGGGAAGCGTTAAAGAGGGCACC
This sequence comes from Geosciurus inauris, assembly GCA_004024805.1. Taxonomy (NCBI): domain Eukaryota; kingdom Metazoa; phylum Chordata; class Mammalia; order Rodentia; family Sciuridae; genus Geosciurus; species Geosciurus inauris. The sequence goes on along the minus strand of PVHX01022060.1, from coordinate 24,709 downwards.
TGGGGACTAAGGGGAAGTGGACAGAGATGAGACAGAAAAATCAAGTCCTAACCATAGGGTACCCACTGTCAGAGGGGCAGCCCAACACAGATGACGAACGGACACACTCTGACTTCCCATACTGGACAGGTATTATAGAAATCAGTGTAGGAAGAGTTCTTATAGCCAAATCAAGAGCAGCACTCATAGGGTAGGCATCCAGAGGGGTCCTCTCTGACAGGAACTAATCTGGACCACTTTCTCTGGCCTATCATCTCATGGGAATGATAGGGCAAGAACTTTGGGTGTATTTGCTTTTTAGAAAAATCAAACCAGTTAAAACTATCAGCCCTTTGAGTAGTTTTATGTAAATATTCCTAACAAAAATGAAAGCACATAGTGTAATTTTCGAGTGGAAAAAATATGACTGCTCTCAGATGCATGCAGGACTTAAAAGCAACACATCTAACAGACTAACAGTCCTTGTGTGGCCAAATGAGCATAGGCAGTTTCTTGGGCCAAATATGGAAGACAGCAAAGGCTTGAGCCTATGGCAACGCACACGAAGCACAGGTAAAACAGACATGTAAGAAAACCATCACTGTGAAGTTCAGAACTTTACGTGAGAATATCAGGCAAGTCAGAAAATGCCATAGGGATTGGGGCCTTAGCAGACAGGTGGTGGACACTAGAATGACAAGGTGGCCTTCAGGACAATATTCTGCACCTGGCCATACTGCTGATCATCACGAGCTCCCATTCTGAACAGCCTGAAGGATCTGTGTTTGGATGGGAGTGGCTGGGGAGCCCCACTCCTGAGGTCTAGAACATGATTAGGTCCCAGCAAACCCCCAGGGAAATTCTTTGTATTCAAAGGAAGTTTCCCATGTAGCATGGTGGGGTAGATCAAAACAAAACTCTAGACCTAAGCAGTGTGGACCAAGGGCTCCCTGTGTGAACGTAAAAAGAAAAGGCTCCCCAGCCTTTTCTTTGTGGCTCAGTGGAATTCAATCCCCAATACCAAAAATAAATAAAAAATAAAAAAAATAAACTATAAAACTGGTAGTTATGAACCAGGCTCTGGGCTGAACCAAAACAGAAGGGGTATCACTGATCCCTGGGCCTAGCAAGTCAACTATCGCTCCTGTCATTCTGGCTCTCATTTTACCCCCTTGCACTCAGAATGGTCTGCAAGACAGCATGCAGTTAATTCTCCAAACTGCTGTTACCCTTGGAAGTGAGCTGAGGTGGCTCTGAGGACATGTCAAGCTCTGAAACGGGCTGTGGAGATGGAGAAGAACTAGGGCTGGAAGCAGCGGCTGAGGCTGGAGGGCTTACCAACTTCTCTAAAGGAAGAGAAAGGAGAAAAGAGCAAAGAGAAAGCACACAAATAAGTCAGGACATACTTATCTTGTGTCTAGCAATCTTGGAAAGAGCCAAGCAAACTCTCATAGGACACTTTGCTCATACACACACATTTTAGAAACAGTGAGCTGGGCTGAGAAGTCACCCATCATACGAGGAACAGCAATCAAGACAAACAAGTAACCCACAGAATTGATCTGGGTCTAATTAATGCTCCCTGCCTCACACTGGGGTCCAAGCAAAGGTTGCCAACGCCATGTTCTGAACATAGCTGCAGAGCTAGAGCCAGGCCAAGGTCAAAGACAAGAGCAATCTCACTCTCAACACGGAAAACAGACTCTTTACTTTGGGACTAGTCAACCTTGGTTAAAACCATTTTTGAACAAGACCCTCACGGTAAAATAAAAGGATTTAACAGGATAATAGAATATTATTTTTATAGGCTTACAGATGTGCAAACAGCTGGAACTCACACGTAAGCACACGTGCCAGCATTTCTTCTTCCAGGCAGGTGTAGCAGGACTTCCACTAAGACCCAGGCTGACATTTCAGATGCATTTTGATCTGGTTCATCTAGTTCAAAACCCACACTGCTGATTCTCACTCGACTAGACAGTTACTGGACACTAGTGAACTGAAGCTTTACTGAGGAATTTATCCAACATGTGCTACAGTAAACAGTCCAGGAGCTGAACACAGCAAGAGAACATGTCCCCACCCTCACAGTCTGTCACTGTACTTCCTGGTGGTCACAAGCAGGGGTAGTTGAGCAGACAGAAACTGTTACTCACCTAGACCTAAAGATGCAGCATACTGCTGGCTGAGCAGGGAGCTGGCCGCCAGCTGGCCATAGGGCGGCATCCCTCTGAAGGGGCTGTAAGGCACATGCGGCTGGAAGGGCGAGGCGGAGGCAGAGCCCAGAGAAGACTGAACAACGAGACACACCAGTAAGAGCAGTGCAAGGCCGTCCCGATACCCTGTAAGTCTGCTCAGAGCACATGCTCAGAAGGGAAGCGCCAATTCTGTCACCTGTACTGCTGACATGCTGAGTGGTCCTGGGGGAGTTTTCAGTATGGTCAAAGCTGCCTTTTTCCAACCAGTTGCACCTGTCCACGTAACACTAACATGAATTTCTCCTAACTTAATTAAAATCCTCCAACAACTCCCCTCTGTCACTGGTGGAGTCTAGCCTCTCTAACAGAAGAAAATACCACCCTCAATTCCAGACACAGTCCTATAGAGGTGCTTACATTTCCCAACAACTGCCTCTGCTGTGAACCCCAATATCCTCGGGGAGGACTGGCCTTTCCACATGCCCTTCACTTGTCTACTTCCTCTTTGCCCCTTGGGCCTGGCTCAAACATAACATTCCTCTTTCCAAGTCCCCGAGGACCCTCCCTCCAAACTTCAGAAGTCTGGCCTGAAGAACTCCTCCAAGTGCTCTCAAAGCCCATCCTGCCTTCTCCTACCTTTCAGGCGTACCCCAACTCAGAACCTGGTGCAGTCTGAACCCCAAAGGAGGCAACAAATGTTTAAGCTTACAAGTAATATTAATCTGGGTCCCCTGGTAATCCTGAACCACAACCTGAAAGGCTGGTATGTGGCTTAAGACTTACAAATTTAGGGTTCCACTGTCTTCCCTAGAAGCATCTCATGCCACTCAGGTTATGCCCAAAGCAAGACCTCAGAAGTAACACCCCCTTCACACCTCTCTCTCTCTCTCTCTCTCTCACACACACACACACACACACACACACACAGTGAGTCACAGGCCTCCTTCCCAAGGGACCAGGTCACACAAAACACACTACCTACTATATGCTACATGAATTAAATCTTTCCACAGGAACATCAAGCACTAGACAAAAATGAGACTACTTTTCATTAAAGAGTCATTACTCAATTTGAGCATTCTAGCCAAACAGATATCAAGCTCCAGGTGGAAGCCAGCTCCCTTAGAAATGGTGTCATGTGGAAGTACACACCTACCTGAACAATGGCAGGGTCCTGAGGAAGTGTGTGCTGAGCTTTTGGAGGTTCACACACAGTGATATCTTTGATGTCACTTCCCCGGAAAATGATGTACTCGTAAATTTCCTCTCTTGGGGGAGCAGGCCTATCTGTAGGACGATCTTCTGTACCAAAGGATCTCACTTAAGGGTTGAAAAAAGGAAGAGTTGTCACCCTTTGCCAAGTCCATTCTGTCAATCCTCTGACACTTTATCTCTATAGTTCCTGGGCCTGCCAGAAGACAAGGGCCTCTGCCCTGAGCACCAAACCTACAATTCAACAGCCACTTAATCCCCCTTAAGACAGATCCATTAGTGAAACTCCAAAAGGACAGATTCACATGCTCCAGTGTAAACACACAGACATACAGAACTCTGCTTTGCAAAACCTCCCTGGTTCACATCTGCCTTGTGGGTGAAACCATCAGCTGTTCTGTGCTCAAGGCCTCACCACACGCTGCAGCTGTGGAGGCAGTTTTCTTAGGCAAGGACCCAGCCCAGTGTCACCCTCACCCTTCTGCATACACCTACTCAGAGGGAGTGTCATAGAAATTACAGGGGAAAGAGGTCCTACAACTCAGAGCCCCAACATTAGCTCCTGTGTCTAAGGAAATACTGAACCCAAGGGACCTCCTGGGGTATGAATCCCCAACAGGGTCCAGGAGCCCTATCACACTCTCCTTTGTAGGGTTCCAGGGCCAGGCTGGCTCGGCAGCAGGCTCTATCTAAGAGGGCAACTCCTACTGGAGGCCTACTCTGACCTCAGTTTCTACAACTGGGATCTTGTGTCAAAATAAGTACAGTACCAAGAGCTCAAATGAACAAAAAGACTTGGAATACTAAGCTATTTCCTGCAGTGCTACCGTGTGTGCCGAGTCTGAGCACCAGGCTTCAAAAAAAGACATGCCTAGGATTTTGGACAATTGCACCGAGTCATGGGCTCCCTCTGAGCTAGGCCAGATTCAGACAGGTCTCAGCACTTGGCACCCACAGGACCTGTGAGGGCCTACCACCAGGCACAGCACACACCCGGGGCTGCTGCAAAGCTGGCCGTGCTGGCTTTCCTCCAGAAGGCAGGGGATTCGCTCCAGTCCTCTGGAGGATGAAGACAAAGAGGCTCTGGACCCGCACTGCCTGCACTGGCTTGTGGGTTCTGGACCTCCCTGGTCACAAACAAGCACCTTTTAGTAGGCCAGCACCCACAGGCATCAGTCACAAAAGGGCAGTTCAGCTGCGCCCACGGTAAAATCAGTCAGTGCAGGGGGCCCTATGCCAACCGATGCTCTTATCTTGGTGGGAGGTTCCACAGGACCCGGTGGGCCCCAGCTGGCTAATGGGCTCCAGGAGGACGCGCGGGTTCCCATCTTTTCACCCCTGCCCCCACCCTGCCTTCCGGGGAGGCCTGGGAGACTCGGCCCCTGGTCCCCGCAGGAACACCCCCGCAGGAATACCCCCGCAGGTGAAGGAGACCCACAGCTCTCGAACCGCCCTCCCGCAACACCTGCAGGATAGGCTGCGTGGAGAGGGCGGCGCCACGAAAACCATTGTGCGGGCGGGAGCCCGGTGAGGCCCGGAGGGGTGTCCCGGGGTGGGGGTGGGGGGCATTCCCGACACGGGGACGTCCCGGGGTGGACAGGGTTGCGGCCGCGGGGGACGTCCGGGTGGGGGCGGGGCTCGGGAGCGTCCCGAGAGGGAGCCGAGGCTCGGAGGGCGGGCGGGGTGGGCGCAGGGGCGTCCCGAGTGAAGACGCGGCGGGGGTGCGTCCCAGGGTGGGGGCCGGGGGGCATACGGACTCGAGACGTCCCGCGGTGGACGGGGTTCCGGCCGCGGGGGGCGTCCCGGTGAAGACGCGGCGGGGGCGCCCAGGGTGGGGGCCGGGGGCGTCCCGAAGCGGAGCCGGGCTCGCGGGGGGCGTCCCGCGGGCGGCAGGGGGCGGCGCGGGCCGGCCCGGGCTGTTGGCGGCGGTTGGGCGCGGGGCGGGCCGCTACCTTTGGCGAGCGCCACGGTGGAGTTGTCGGTGTCGATGGTGTAGAGAATGCCCTCGTAGCGGATCTGCGCCTTGGAAATGAGGCTGATCTTGCTGCCCAGATACGGGGTGCCCGAGGAGCCGCTCATGGCGGCGGCCGCCGGGCGGGGGACGAGCGCCGGGCCCCGCCCGCTCCGCCCCGCGCGGTCGCCGCGCCGCCCGCTCCTGCGCTGCTCCGCGCCGCCGGGGCGCCTCCCGCCGCGCCCAAGAGGCCTGCGGGCCGCGAGCGAGCGGGCGGGCCAGCTAGCGGAGCGGGGCGCGCCGCCGGGCTCTGAGGCGAGCGGGGGAGGAGCGACGCCGCAGCCACATCCGGGGCCCCGCGCCGCCACGCGCCGCCCCCGCACGCTAGCCGCCCATTGGCTCGCCGCGCCCGCCGCCCTTTAAATATGGCCGCGCCGCCAGCCAGGGTGGGGGCGGGCTCGCGCGCCGCGCCTGCGCAGTAGGGTGCCGCCGGCCGGGGGCGGGCCTCTCCTGCTGCCCGAGACCCCGCAGCCGGCTCCCGGCGGACCCCGCGCGCGACTAGGGGCACGGGACGCCGCGGGCGGGGCGGTGTGCGCGTGCGCGGCTGTTTGGGGGGGGCGGGGCCTGGAGAAGCCAAGCTCCGCCCGCCGCGCGTGCCGGCCCGCCCCGGCCTCAGTTTCCCTTCCTGCAGAAGCTGGGCTCGGATGGCCGCTTGGCGCTGGGCTGCGTGAGCCCCAACCGTCACTCCAGGGCGACAGGGGAGGAAGGGCAGCCCGGCCGGGCGCCCTGGGGATAGTGCGCCCTAAATAGCCTGCGCAGGGCGCGCCGCGGGAGTCGGGCCCTCCTGCCAAACCTGCGGCGCGCTCTGCCCTTAAAATAAACCCTGACTGGCCACCCGGGCCGTCCGCCTGGGCTCGTTCTCAGGCTGCCTCCCAGAGTCTTTGCTGAGCCCCCAACTCGGAAATAGACAGCCTCCTCCTCTGTCCTTTCCTCGCACTGCCCTTAGCATGATTAGTAATTACACACGTGTGTGCGCCGCATGCGTCTTTACTATGAATATCATGAGGTCAGGGTCCAATATTGGGTCCGGGGAAAAATGTAGTGGGTAGTGACCAGGGTTTTATAAAAATGAAATAGAATGAAAGAAAAATAGAGCTCCAACGTAAAGTAAGTACTGTTTTGCAAAACATTTCACTCTCATTGCCTGTGGGCTTGGTCAGGACGTAAATGTATCTTTTGCCAAGTTGAGAACTTACCACCATGCCAGATAGGTGTTGATTCCCTAATTGAGGAGGAAACAGGCACAAAGTGCAAGTAAGTTGCAGGTAGGCCTGAGAGTCCTTAGTGGGCTTTGGGTCTGGCTGTCACCCTCTGAAACCCCACACTACATCCTGCCCTTTGTGAAACCCACTGCCCCAAAACTGGTGAAAGGAGAACAGAGGAAGCACAAGAGAAGGTAGAAAGGTCTTCCAGTTTTATCTGCCATGATTTTGCTGTGTATTCCAGAATCGCTTCTTGGCTCCAGTGAAGTTGTACTCAAGACAGCTGAGAGCCAGTTAAGACTTGACCCCTCTTGGGAGAGTCCTGGGAAGTCTGGACTCAGCCTCTCAGCATGGCACATCCACTTGGTCACAGAAGGCTGCACCTGCTGGAGTAGGTCTGTGAGCACCTCGGCCACGTGGCTGGTTATCCTGCTGTGGGGCTGAGGTGCTCCTGCCAAGGTCACAGATGATTAACTCCATGCCTCCCGGTTTCTGGGCCACAAAGCTCTGTGTTGGGGTGCATTCTTCACTAACAGGAGCTAGCTCTGTCAGCTTTGGGTGTCCCAGGACACAAGTGGGGTGTGGAGATGCAGTTCCCCCCAAGATCACTGAGTGCCCACCAGACTACTGTATATGCAGCGGGGTGGTTCCCTGAGGACAGTGACATGCCCTCACAGTGCAGAGGCTAAAAATACATACTGTGCGCTGGTCCAGGAATGTGTCCTGCCCAACACTAGGAATGGTGGGTGCCTGGGAAAGGCCTGAGGAGAGTGGTTGTGCTGGACCATTAACATGGTTTGTTTCCAGTTATCCATCAGTACCACCATGAGGTCAGCTCTTCACATGTGTGTAGATCTGGAGAGCCCACCCACTTGGTCATCACCAAGCCTCAGACCCATGAGCTAAGGGATGTACAGAAATGAGCTGGGGCTTCTAGGACCCCTGGACAGGTCAGACTTCAGTCTCAGTTTCTCCATTTGGCAAATGGAGATTATAGGTGCCCTGTGCATCTCACAGGTATACTCTAGGCATCCTGAAAATGACTGTGAAAGGCTTTGGGGGACAGGGGCCTACATGTGGGGGACAGGCTATGCAGAGGACCACAGGGGCAGCCTCAGAGGTTTCTACTGCAACCACAAACTACCACTTTCTCAGCACCTACTGTGTGCATGGAGGAGAGTGAAGCAGTCCCTAATGTAGACGAGTAGAAGTGGAGAGGGGTCCCTTTCCCTACTACATTGCCAATCTTGCTGGGATCACACAGGCCAGTGTCTTGCAGCAGACAAGGGCGCACTGCCACAGAAAGCCATTCTGTGACTCAAACCTACACCTGAGAAAGAATCTCCAGCACACCATTCATCTCACGAGTGTTGTTACTCAGTGGCAGGGACACAGCTGATTCAGAGAAAAATGTGGATAGACAGATAGTCCACAGGTAAAACCAAAATTGAGCCAGCTGTCTAAAGTGTAGGAACGTGCTAGGGAGGGGGTACCTTGCCTGTCCCCTCCTGTCATTCAGGAATTGGCACAGGGGTGCAGCTGAAGGAGCATCTTCAGATGCCCACCCCACCTGGACAGAGCCGTCCGGCCACAGCCACAGGAGGAGGCACAGGTAGGCTGGTCCTGAGGCTTCTTGCTGGCTTTGTAGTGGGCAGGGAAAGGGGCTGGAAGGCCCAGGGTGACAGTGTGCAAGGCACCGTGCCTGAACGTGGCTGGATGGGAAGGCAGAGGGAAGGCAGAGTGGGCCTTGCAACTCTAAATCCCCCTTCAGGCCTCATGTGTTCTCTGAGCCTCTGTCCGGCTGAAACCCATTTCCTCCTGCACAGGAGTCGGCAGGCTGCTTTCTCAACGTGAGTACCCGTGGGCTGAAGTTCACGCGTCCTCAGGGCCCCCTCCTCTCCTGCCTCCTCTCCTCTTTTCATTCTTCTCTTTGTTGCTTTCTCCCCGCTTTTTGCTTCTCTCCCAGCCCAGTCCACGCTCACAACCAGCCTTCTGGTGCAAGAAGGGTGGGAAATGGCAAAGAAGTGTCTTCTCCAGGTGCAGCTACGGGCCACCACCAGAGCTGACGGGAATGTGGCAGCAGGGGCTTTGCATTCCCAGACGGCAGATCCCAGTGGGTCCAGCTCTGGAGCTGCCACCTCAACAACGCAGAGGCAGGTGTCTGGAAACAGAATGGAGCCGTCAGCTTCGGACCACTTGGGGTGGGGCAAGTTTCCAAGGATCTCTGTTCTACTTGGACAGAAGGTGGATGATAAGCAGCGCATGGTGGTGCACACCTGTGGTCCCAGTGCCTAGGGGGCAGGCGATGGCAAGTGGAAGGCCAGTCTCATCAACTTAGCAAGGCCCTAAGCCACTTAGCAAGACCCGGTCTCAAAATAAAAAATTAAAAGGGCTGGGGATGTGGCTCAGTGGTAGAGTGCCCCTGGGTTCAATCTCCGGTTAAAAAAAAAAAAAAAGATGTGCAGCGAAGGACTCACCCTGAGCTGATTCACCACACTTCCTAAGTGCCCCACAAGAAGGCCAATGTTTACAAAGCCCATTTCCGTGCCAGGCCTACGGTTTCCTCTCTAAGCCCTTGGTAGTTTGACACTGCACCTTTAGAGATGAGGAAGCCAGGCCCCAGTCTGGACCAGGTAACTAGCCAGGATCACACAGCCAGCAGTGGCAGGACTGTGACCTCAGAGTTCTCCAAGTGCTGACTCCTAGTTCTCTGCCTCCAGGTACACTGCCTCATGGTCCTCTGCAATCAGCTCTGAGAGACAGAGACCAGAGGTGATTTCTGCACCGCAGATACTCATGCTCTGTGGATGTCCTGAGGTGGGCACAGGGCAGTTGGGGAAGGAAACAGTTACTTCCTTAAGGGTGTCTTCTCTGGCATTTCATCCTCTCATGACTTCATGGGAAGGATGCAGGATGCATCATAGGGAGTTGCCATGGCAACCCAGAAGACTAACTGGGAGCATCCCAGCCCAGCTGGGCACTTCCCCTTGTGCCTGCTGAGCAGAACCACTGCCCCAAGAACGAGGTCATGCAAACAGAGAGATGGTTCAGACTGCCCAAAGGCTTCCTCACCTGAGTATCCTTGTCCTTCTCCCGAGACTTACTCACTGCCTGGCCCAAGGCTGGCATGCTGGGGCTAGGAAGCATTCTACCACAGGTGTAGCTATTTTTACTTATGCAGGTCTGACTTGTTAATACCATAATCCTGTTTCTGCTTTAACCAACCTGAGAACAAGTCTGGATTAAGGCTCTGGGTGGCAAGAACTATTGTGCACTAGGAGCACACAATGAGGGTGCACACATGGACCACAGAGGCAGACTCTGGCTGTGATGCAGTGTGCAGTGCAGACAGATGGAGAAGTGGCCTGCCCTCGAGGAAGACAGTTTCCAAGCCCAGGGCTTCCTCACACTGTCTCAACATGTGCCTGAGGCTACATGGGCAGGCTGCTTCTCACCCACATTCCTGGGGGCTCATTGTGTTAGGCAGGCAGTAGCTGGCATGTTTGTCTTTCCCATACACCAAAACATGAGCCCCAGCCGGGCGCAGTGGCGCACGCCTGTAGTCCCTGCACTTTGGGAGGCCGAGACAGGAGAATCGCGAGTTCAAGGCCAGCCTCAGCAATGGTGAGGCGCTAAGCCACTCAGTGAGACCCTGTCTCTACATAAAACGTAAAAATAGGGCTGGGGATATGGCTCAGTGGTCAAGTACCCCTGAGTTCAATCCCCGATACCAAAAAAAAAAACAACATGAGCCCTCTTGCCTTGGGAGTTCTGCTGGGTCACAGCATTCTTTCAAACAGCACTTACCAGCAACAGGGAGCGGGGGCCTGGTCTCTGCGTACTGGGCTGAAGCTGACCTGAATGCTTATTCATTTAACACCTTTATGGAAGAGTTACAGTCTATAATACCCATTTAAAGTATACAACCCAGTGATGTTTCATATAGTCCCAGAATTGTGACTCATCACTACTAGTTCTGAAATATTTCATTACCCCTAGAAACCTCATAGCCATCAGCAATTTCTCCCTATCCCTCCCTCCCTCCCTCATTCCTTCCCTCTTCCTCAGAGTAACTTGTGGCTGTCTCCACGGATTTGTGTATCTGGACATTTCATGTAAGTGGAATCCTACCATGATGGCCTTTGCTGACTGCCTTCCTGCACCCAACACCTGTTGGAGCGTTTTCGAGGCTGTTTGTCTTATAGCATGTATCACAGCTTCATTCCTTTTTATGGCTGGATGATATGCCATTCTTTTTTTTTTTTTTAATTTTTTTTTAGTTGTAGATAGACACAAATATCTTTATTTATTTATTTATTTTTATGTGGTGCTGAGGATTGAACCAGGGCCTCCCGCGTGCAAGGCAAGCACTTTACCACTGAGCTACAATCCCAGCCCGGATGATATGCCATTCTAGGGTATGGCTAACCTGTTCACCAGCTGATGGACATCTGAGTCGTATCCACTTCTTAGCTATTGTGAACAACGCTGCTGTGGGCATTGGTGCATGCTTTTTGTATGGACATATATTTCCATTGATCCTGGATACATAACCAAGAGAATAGCTGTTGGTCTGCTGTGATTCTGTTTAATACTGAGTGCTGCGCCAGGCGCCCGCACCCCTTCCTCTTCCTACCAGCCCTGTGGGGGGTGGAGCCCTTACTTTTCTCAGTACTGGTTGTGGCTGAGGACAGGCTGTTCACATCTCCGTGGGGATATTTCTCCATTTGGGGATGGAATCTCTTTCTCAGCAAAGAACCTCAGAACCAAGTGTTGACTCTGCCTGACTCTAGCTGCCCTGGGGCTCAGATGAGCAAGCTACATCGAGGCTTCTTTTGTGACAGGGGTAGGACAAGCAGCCCCCTCCTGGGAAGAGCTGCATGGGGGTTGCTGAACATGGAGCCTGCCCGTCACTGGAGCCAGTCATGAATACCCAGGAGCAGCAGCCACACACCCCATGCCCTCAATCGTCAGTTCTTGCCATTCCAAATCTTCAGTCTTCTTGTTGCCATCCCTGTCCCAGTATCGTAGCCCAGGCATTCTAATTTATAAATAGAAAAATAAGTTCATGAACCACCAACCCAGTGAGTGCTCAAAGGAAAAATGGTAGATGAAGTTCCTAAGTGGAAAGTGTACCTTATATGTCATGCTGAGCAATCCACGCTTAACTTCAAAGCACCACTCGGAGCAGGTTTTATAAACAGGAAGCTGAGGACCAGGGCACTGATGCCCCCCACCCCTGCATAGCTGGGAGGCAGAGCCAAGTTGGGGAACCCACGTAACCCACATAGGCATGATGTTACCCATCCTCCCCAAATGTTTGCTGAGTGCATAATAAGCCCTGTCTGACCTTCCTGCCCATCATCACACAAAGGCCTCAGGAGAGGGTTGTAAGCCGAATTCTCCAGGAAACAGATGCCGAGACGGGGTTCAGGGTGCAGTGTTAGTTGGGAGGGTGAGGCCTGTGACACGTGGAGGAAGCAGGTCGGGCTGGCACTGTCCCCAGGCTGAGGTGCAGTTGTGATAGTGCCTCTGCAGGGCCAGCGCGGAGCCCTGGTGAGCAGAAATGGCCTGGTCCTAGCACGGGGCCACTTGGGAGGGGCTGTCTGGGCAAACAGGAGGCAAAGCCAGGCTGTCACAGGTGCAGGCAGCCAGCCCTCCCCCACCGCAGGCCGTGTGTGTTGCTGGGAATGGAACCTGGGGCCTTGGGCATGGTGGGCAGATGCCCCCCACTGAGCTGCGCCCTCACCTGGCAGCACCTCTCCTGCCTTAGGTCTCGCCCCTGTAGCTCCCCCATGGCTCCCCAAGGCTGCTTCCTGGGGCAGGCTCAGGAGGGAGGGAGGTGGAGAGCACGCAGGGCTGCAGCTGGCCTCAAGCGTCACCTGGTGTGCACCCCCCACCGCTCGCTGTGCCCCAGCGTCTGCTGTCGCTTGGGGGCTTACCTTCACCACTGCAGTCTGAGCCCTGCCTTCTGTTTCTCTCCAGGCTGGGGTGGCTGCACCTGTCCATTCACGGAAGCAACCAGGCAGCTGAGGGGGTACCATGGGGCACCCAAGAGGGCCCCTGGGCATCCTCCAAATCTGATCCCTTAGGCACCCCCTCTGGTTCTGGCAGTATATGCTGACTGAGCCTTGCCACCCTGGGAGGAAAGGGACAGCCCCTTTCCTCCATTGTCAGCCCAGCATGTCATTGGCTGGGACAAGTCTGGTTACTGGGAGAGGATGCATGGCAGTTTCCAGAGAGACACCCCATACTCCCTAGGGGAGAGGGCTCTGCAGCCTCTCCCACAGGGAGCAGGCCAGTCTGATGGGGAGAGGTGGGCTACTCAAGGTCGTCTGAGGGGTCAGAGTACACACTCCTCAGGACATCTGCCCATCCTCTCCTGCCCTCCTCCAATGGGGTGGGGGCTGACTTCAGCCCAGCAGCCCCGCCTCAGCTGGGCCTCAGCACCTGTGACTTCCAGCCACTCTGGCCATCACGTGTGGACTCGGGCTGCAGTTTTCCTGCTCTTCCTGCCAGCACACGCAGTTCCCAGTTGTTTGCTAATACCCTCAACTTGTCGCTGTCCAGCTCCAAGTCAGTGCGACTTAGTTGAGGACCTCCAGTGCCATTACCCTCTCGCCACACATTCCCAGCACCTGAGTCAATTTGACTAGTGATGCTGGGCGGGTTGCTGCAGGGAGGGAGGACCTGCTGGAGAGTGGCCGCCCAGCGGACTTGGAGCTGTCCAGCCCTCCAGAAGCAGTTAGGGGGCCCAATCCAGACATGCCTTTGTCACTTTCTACCTACAGGAGCCAGCTGGATTCTGCTACTTGCTACGCACTCAAGAGGCTCAGGGACATCCCCTGCCCAGCCTGAGCCATGGCTTACCCCAAGGCCCCGCCCCGCCCCTAGGCCAGGCGGACACCTCTCCAAGCCCTTCCACCTGCTTCAAACCCAGGGCTGCTTCCAGCCTGGAACTCAGGACAAGGAAATTTACCACCTCCCACCACGCTCATCCCCTGGCACAGCTGATGGGAATCTTCCTGTTTTTCAAGCCTGGTAGATGATCTGCTGGCTGTAGGGACATGAAGGGCAGGTTAGACATGGCCCATTCTGGAGCCTGAGGAGAGGGACCCAGTATCAGCACCTTTGCCTGCAAGTAAGCAGCACCCCTCCAACGACCTATGCCGTCCTTTCGTAGGTTTTTTTTTTTTTTTGGTGCTGGTGATTAGAACCCAGGGCCTTGTGCATGCAAAGCAAGCACTCTACCAACTGAGCTATATCCCTAGCCCCTTTTTCATGTTTTAAAAAAATAACCATTGGCATCTAATTTAAATACCTTACTATTCACCCATTTAAAGTATATAGTTCAATGACTTCATATCTGCAGAATTGTGCAACCATCACCCAATCAATTTTAAAACATTTTCACCCCCCAGGGAAACCCAGCCCGCACCCGCCATCACTCTCTCTCCTCGCCCCCCACGTCTAGGCAGCTACTGGTCTACTGTTCTTCTCTGCGGATTCGTTTCCTCTGGGCATTTCACATGCATGGAATCATATAAGATGTGGTCCACCTGGCTGATGGTGCTGTTTTGTGGTTTTTCTTTCTTTTTTTTGGAAAGAACCCAGGCCCTCACACATGCTAGCCAAGCACTCTGCCACTGAGCCACATCTCCAGGCGTGTAGTTTATTTTGAGACAGGGTCTCATTAAGTTGCCCAGGCTGGTCTCAAACTTGCAATCCTCTTGCCTCAGCCCCCTGAATAGCTGGGATCCCAGGTGTGCACCACTATGCCTGGCTTCTTTGATCAGCCTAATGTTTTACAGATTATTCCACCTTGTGCTAAAAATTTATTCCTTTTTGTTGCTGCATAGTATTTCATCCTGTGCACGGTCTGTATCTTATTTGTCCATTTGCCAATTGATGGACATGTAGCTTGTTTTCATTTTTCAGCTATGAAGGCCAGTGTTGCTGGGAATTCAGTGTACAAGAAATTGTGTGGACCTATTTTCATTTCTTTCAGGTGGGTACCTAGGAGCGAAGTGGCTGGGCCCTATGGCAACTATTTAACTTTGGGAAGAGCTAATGGCCTGGTTTCCAAAGGGGCTGCACTGTCTGTCACTTGTACCTGCAGCAGAGGAGGCTCCAGCCTCCACATGCTCACCTGGTGGGTGAGACACACTCTCGCATGGGGGTTTCCCTAATAACTGATGATATGAGGCATCTTTCCACATCTGTATTGTCCATGTGCACATATTTTTGGAGAAATATCTATTCCAGATCTTTTCCCATTTTTACTTTGGGCCATCTTATTTTTGAGTTGTAGGAGCTTCTTGTAGATCCTACATAGAAATCTCATCATTGAGTTGCCCAGATATATGATTTATAAATATCTTCGTCTGTTCTGGACGTCCTTGCACTTTCTTAATGTCTCCTGAAGCACGGGAGTTTTTAGTTTACCTGATCTACAATTTGTCTACTTTACTTTTTATTGCTGGTACTTTGGGTGCCATATCAAAACTCATTGTTCCATTGAAAGCCACTGCCACTTTTTCTTCTGACAGTTTTCTAGGTCCTGCTTTTACATTTAGATGTGTGATCAGTTCTGAGTTAGTTTGGTATGTAGTGTGAGATGGGGGTCCAGCTTCACTCTTGTGCACATGGATATCCAGTGGTCTCAGCACCTTTGTTGAAAGACTGCCTTTTTTCCACTGAATGTCAAAAATATGTTTGATAGTGATTGTGTTGGCACACCTGTCAAAAATCGGTTGAAATAACCATGAAGATTTCTTTCTGGGATTTCTTTTCTATAAATGTGGAGGCCTATCTTTATCCAAGCACCACACTGTGTGTGTTTGTTTTTGGTGGTACTGAGGATGGAACCTGAGTGCCTTACCACTAAGCCACATACCCTGCCCTTTTTACATTTTCTTTTGGGACAGGGTCTTGCTAAGTTGCCCAGGCTGGCCTGGAACCTGTGACCCTCCTGCCTCTGCCTCCCAAGTTGCTGGGATTATAGGCATGCACCTCTGCATCCAACTGTAGTAAGTTTTGATACCAGGAAGTCTGAGTCCTCCAAATTCATTCATTAAGATTGTTTTGGCTATTCTGAATTCATTGATTTTCCATATATATATTTAAGAACCAATTTCTCAGCTGGGTGCAATGGCACATGCCTGTAATTCCAGCAGCTGCAGAGGCTGAGACAGGAAGATGGTGAGTTCAAAGACAGCTTCAGCAAAAGCAAGGCACTAAGCAACTCAGTGAGATCCTGTCTTTACATAAAATACAAAATAGGGCTGGGGATGTAGCTCAGTGGCCAAGTGCACCTGAGTTCAATCCCCAGTACCAAAAAAAAAATCAATTTCTCAGGTTTTGCAAAAAAAGCCATCTGGGAGTCAAGTAATTATATTGAATCTGACACATAAATAGCATCAGGGAAAGGCAAATGAAAATAAGTGGGGAGTATTGCCATCTTAACAATATTTACTCTTTCAATCCATGAGCATGGGTGCCTTTCCATTTATTTAGATCTTCCTTAATCTTTCAACAATGTGTTATAGTTTTAAAAACATGTTTTGCACTTTTTAAATTGTGTTCCTAAGTATTTTATGGAATTATTTTCTTAATTTCAGTTTTGGTTTGTTCATTGGAACCATATAGTTACACAATTGATTTTTGTATATTTATCTTGCATCTTGCAACCTTGCTGACCTTGATTTTTAGTTCTAATAGTTTCTTAGTGGCTTCCTTAGGATTTTCAATGTACAATATCATGTCATCTGCAAAGAGAGATAGTTTTACTCCCTTTAAAATGTGGGTAGCTTTTATTTTATCTTCTGGCCTGATCCCCAACTTCCTGTCTTTTTATAGGTGGGACTCAGAAGAAAAGTGATTTTCCAAGTTTCACAGTTGGAGACCAGCGGTTGGGACTGGAGCGCTGTCCAGTGGAGCTGCCTACCGCCTGCCTGGCCCTTCATTTCCCACCTGGGGACGTCCCTCTCACTCTAAGGCCCGTCCCTGGCATCTTGGGGCTTGGCCTGTCCACAAGCCCAAGTTCTAGGTTGGCTATGGGAATAGGGAAGAGCTAGGGTACTCTGGCATTTCCAGGAAGGCCTATAGGATTCCCCTGTCTCCCTTAAGACCCCTCAGAGCATTCATGGCAGGCTAGGGCCTCAGCAACTGAGGATACAGCAGAATGCCCCTCAGATGCTGCTCTGCCAAATGGGAGTCTCTGGAGTGCTGGTTAGTTCTGTGCCTGGGCCTGTGCACTGTGTCCTCTGGAAGCCAAGTTAGGATCTGGCCTCAACCCCAGACAGGCAGAGGTCAGCATTTGCATGGGATAGCCTGATATACTCTCCACTTAGGACAGTATAGACATCAGAATCCAGCCAGGCATCTTCTTTGCCCTCCCAGGAGCCCCTTTTCTGGGGGTTCTGCAGACCCCCTCTTACTCTGGGAGGTAGATGGTGAGGGAAGCTAGGCAAGGGCTGCCCTCATAGAGCATTCAGTTAAGAAGGAAGGAGAAGTGAACCAGATAATCACCAAATGACTGACAACAGAGGGCAAGGTAAGAGCAAAAAAAGCAGGAGAGAATGCCTGGGCCTGGTCTGATGGGCATGACCCTGAAGAATTGACCATTGAGTCTCAAGCTGGCAGATGTGTGGACATAACCAGGTAGACATGGAATTGACATGCAAAGGCCCTGTGGCAGAAGGGAGATGGCCCCCATGGGAAACCAAAAAGAGGCCTGAGTGACTGGTGTGGTGGGAAGGAGCAGGGAGCAGTGTGAGGTGAGGCTGGAGAAGCAGAGGTAGGAGAGCAACTGCACAGGTGATCTAGGCAGAGGTGGCCAAGGGATGCTGAAGAGCTTCACAGGATTTCAAGTCAGGCCACTTTTGTCTGAAGACCAGGTGGGGACTGTTTATACAGATGGGCGCCGGATCAGGCTCGACACTGGAGAGGACTTAAACATCGCACTGCCCTCGTGATCTGAAGGTGGGGAAGCCCACAGAGCTCCTACACTGTTGGTGAGCCTGGGGTATTTGCAAGCTCAATGCTTAGATTTGAAAAATTTGACAGCAATGTAACATTTGTAATTATCTGGGTGCAGTGGTGCACACCTGTAATCCCAGTGACTTGGGAGGCTGAGGCAGGAGGATGGCAAGTTCAAAGCCAGCTTCAGCAACTTGTTGAGATCTTAAGTAACTTAGCAAGACCCTGTCTCAAAATAAAATATAAAGAGGCTAAGGTTGTTGCTCAGTGGTTAGGGGCCCTGTGTTCAATCCCAGGTACCAAAAAAAGATTGTAATTATGTCCTAAAATAAAGGTCAAAGGCAAGAAATCCTTGAGAACAAAGAGAAAGAAGGAAGGAATGTGAGAAGGAGGATAGAGAAAGTTTTATTGGAATTTGGGAGACATCCTGGGCCTGGGACATAAGGTTCAATGGACGTGCATGTGTCCCCATGCTCATGATCCTCTCGCCCACCTGTCCACTGGCCCGTCTACCTGCCCGTCCTCCTGCACACCCGTCCTTCCATCTGCAGTCACCATACAGCCACTGACCAACAATCTACGGACCGTGCATCCACTCACACCCTTCATCCCTGTCTCCACTGCATTCCTACTGCGGACCAGGCACTATGTGGGGTGCTGGGGACCAACAGTGAGCAAAGCATGGTGGCACTCTGGCACACACGGGCTGCACAACTGGTGCAGAGACAAGCAGCACATACCCCAAGGACACACGGCCTCTACTTGAGAGCTGGGGTCACTCAAAGGGAAGAAGCCACCAACAGGGGATGGTGGAAACAGGCTGGGGCGCTGCTCCTGGAAAGGTGAGAAGGCCTTCTGAGCAGGAAGCAGCAGTGGCAGGGCTTCTCCCTGGGGACACTCACCCTGGGAACCCAGGCACCATGCAGTGAGGAAGCCCAGCACAGCCTGCTCAGAGACACCGTTGGGGAAGCACTGGGGACTGCAGCCAACAGCCAGTGTCACCTACAGACACAAGAGTGCTGAGCCTCTGGGCCTCTCTGCCAAGGCCCAGAGAAGCAGAGGACAGGAGCTGGGCTTACCCTGCCCAGGAGACCTCCTGGCCCACAGGACCTCGAGCTGAATTGGTAGATCATACCACTGAGTTTGGGAACAATTTTTTCATCGCATTGAACTGGGTCCAGTACTCACCTACATGTTCGGGTAACCGCAGAGTGCTCTTCAGGTAGCAGCAGGTCATCTTTAGTGAGGGGGCCACTCACCCGCTGCCTTGGCTCATGGAGGGAGTAACCAGATGTCCCCTTTTCCTCCTGAATGTGCAGTGACTTTGCCTCCTGGGCCTGAGGGGAGGCCCTGGGTCCACCTTAGCTCAGATACCCCTGTAGCTGGGCCCTCCCTCTCACTGGCCTGTCCGCTCCTCACCTGCCTCGGTCCTTGGTCCTACCTGGAAAGTCAGGCCCTCCCCTCTCCCTGGCTGATGTGTGCTGGACTCCTGCCTCCTCCTGGAAGCCCTGCCAGACTGGCATCCGTGGTGACCTGTTTCTTGGAAGCTCTGAGAACACTGAGCCTTGGATGAAGTCACCCTTCCCTTGCGTTGGATGCTGACAAGGTGCTGTCTCTCTTGATCTTGTTCCAGAGTCCTTTGGCTGTAGTCAGGTTGTAGAGAATTGAGCCTGGGGGCTGGGAGCAAAACTCAGTCGAACACTTGCCTAGCACGTGCAAGGCCCATTGCTGCTTTCAATCCCCAGCACCAGCAAAAATGAAAAACAGTTTGGTGTGGTGGCGCATGCCTGTAATCCCAGCACTCTGGGAGGCTGAGACAGGAGGATCGTGAGTTCAAAGCCAGCCTCAGCAATGGCGAGGTGCTAAGCAACTCAGTGAGACCCTGTCTCTACATAACACACAAAATAGGGCTGGGGATGTGGCTCAGGGGTCCAGTGCCCTGAGTTCAATCCTTGGTACTCTGCCCCCACAAAAAAATAAAAGACAGACAGACAGGCTGGCTGGGCCTGGGTACTGAATACATCGTTCCTTCCACTGACTGCCCACCTGGCTGAGGCCCAGCCCTTGCCTCAGGCCTCAGCCTTCCCAGGCTCCTCCTCCCTGCCTGCTGACTGCTGCTCTCTCCCCAGTGCTCAGCCCGTGTCTGCCATTCTGCTGGCGCCAGCCCACCCCCACTGCAGCTCCTGCCCCGCCGGCCTCGGTCTCGGCTCCCTGTGCAGTGGTGCTCCTTGAGGGTCTACGCTGCTCGCCTCCATCACTGCCGGTCCGTCACCATTCAGCCCAGCAGGCTTCTGCCCAGACAGCTGTGGCAAGGTGGCCAGTGGCCACCTGGAGGTTGAGCCCGTAAACAGAGAGCCGGCAGTGCGTGAACCTCCTTGGTCACCTTCTTCACTGCCCTGAGTCTAGTTTCTCTTAGGTTCCTTCCTGACCCTGGGACCCTGGCCAGTGGAGTCTCACTTTGGGGGCTTCTCCTGTGGGCAGCTGCCCCCATGGGTCCAGGCTGCAGGCTGTGGTGGGAGGAGCTGCTTCACCCTGGGTCCTGATGGGTCCCACAGCTGCCTTTGCTTCTGTCACGCTGCAGCTAGGAACTCCTGCTGTCTCCACCACCAAGGTGTGCCCAGAGTCAGGTGGCACAGACCTGTGGGCAGCACCCTGGCCTGAGCCCCACCTTGTCTTGTGTCACAGCTGAGATTCGAGCTGGCCTCCCTTCTGCTCTTGGCCCTCCCCCGGACCCTCCTATGTGCTTATCTGTGCCAGCCTGGCATGTCATACGCTGCCCCCACCCAGCCTGCCCTTCTCCCAGCTTCCATCGCTGTGCCTGGCAGGGTGGGTGCTAGGCCTACTGAGTAAGCCACCCTGCACTGTCACCTGTGTGTGCAGGGAGGAGGAAAGGCCTGGGGTCGCCCCAATGCAGTCCTGATTCTCTGGGCCCAGGGGTCACCAATCCCTTAAAGGACGGCAGAGAAGACAGCTGCCAGGTTTGGAGAGCAGGACCCTGAGCATGGGGAGAAGTTGTCACCCCAGGCCACTTCAAAAAATGAAAATGAAATTTTAATTTTACAGATAAAAACAGACTGGGAATCAAGCTGCTTACCAAGGAGACGCAGTTCACTACCTGGGCAGCGCTCCCTGGTGGGAATCGGGCACATCTGGCATTTTTTTTTTTTGGTACCAGGAATTGACCTCAGGGGCACTCGACCACTGAGCCACATCCCAGCCCTATTTTGTGTTTTATGTAGAGACAGGGTCCCACTGAGTTGCTTAGGGCCTCGCTTTTTGCTGAGGCTGGCTTTGAACTCGTGAGCTTCCTGTCAGCCTTCCGAGCAGCTGGGATGACAGGTATGTGCCACTGTCTGGCTCTTTTTTTTTTTTTTACGACTCACTCATACAGCTGTCTCTAACACTGCGCTGGCATTCTCCCTGAGGTGAGGGTGGGTGGGCTGCTCTTGGAAAGTGGGTCTCATCTTAGTTTCCAGCCAGATGTGCCCAGTTTCTCCTTCTGCAGGTGACAAGCAGGTGATGTGCCCTTGTGTTGCAGCCACCCTCCCCCCAGTGCTCATGCCTGTGGCAGGCCCAGTTGTGAGGGCTACCACATTTTAGAAACGGTGAGGGCTAGGGTTTCTCTTTTAAAATGCTCCTAGGACTGACCCCAAAGTGAGGGGGTAACTTCCATATGGTGTGGGGAACACATGCCCCTCTGTGTCCACTGGAAGGACCACAAAGGGACACTGCAGATATCTTTCACCTGCGGGCATCTCCTGCCCTGCTCAGCTGGAAGACAGATGGTCAGGTGGCACTGACTGCTCAGACCAGGGAGAGGTGGATCCTAAGCACCAGGGTATAAAGTCCCCAGGACCCCAGAAAGGCTCTGATAGGCCCAGACCCTGGCCAGTAGACTGTGCTGCGTGAGCAGGCAGCAGACTGGAGGTCCAAAGTCTGCTCTCGGGAGTCAGGTCCTGGAGGCTCCAGGCTCAGGGGGCCTAGGTACAGCCTGGCACAGAGGTGGGCACTGAGGGGGGAAATTTGGAATCAGGCCACAAGTGAAAGGTGCCCTCAGCACTTGCCCTGCTCCACCTCCCAGAAGGCTTGTGTCCAGGTGTATCTCCAGGTGGGAGCCTGGGGGATTCTGGCCTCCCGAGATCCCTGACCTCAGGCTTTGCCACAGTGGCTTCATTATAGGGCCACCCACGGTCAGTGCCCATGCTCCAGCTGCCCACCCACTTTGCTTCCCATCAGCACTCTGAGCCTCTCACACAGACTCCTGAGGAACAAAACATCCCACCTGAAGATGCCAGAACAGGGCCTTGAAGGAAACCCCTAGTTGCCTGAGGGGCAACACAAACCTGTATATAGTAAAAACCCTACCGCCGAGGAGACGGAGAGAAACTTACCTCCGTGGCTTAGAGCAGGAGGTTGTGTGAAGGAACAAGAAATAAGAAAGCGCTCTTGGAAATAAATAAAAAATACCCCTGGATGTAGAAACAATGAGATAAAAAGTTGGAGGGAACACTTATCAGTGGATCATCAGTCCATTGATCTAACTGACCAGTGAGACTCCCAACAAGAGCAGAGGTGGGCACACAGGCCTGATCTCAGCCACTGGGAAGCTGAAGCAGGAGGATCACAATTTCCAGGCAACTTAGCCAGATTCTGTCTCAAAACATAAAATAAAAAAGAAAGAAAGAAGTGGGAGCTGGGGATGTAGCTCAGAGTGCCCTTGGGGTCAATCCTCAGTACCCAAAATAAAGTTTCAGCAGGAACAGAGGGTATCACATCATCATGCAGATCATCTACCAGAAGTATCCTAGAACGAGGACTGAAAGGAAACTGGCGCGGGACTGGCCACAGGCACACCAAGGACAGAGACAAAGCAGGCCTGTTAGCAGGCACTGGCAGGCTGACTGGTGCAGGGACCAGCAGCCCCCCTCTGAGCGTCACTTTGTGTAGACCAGAATCATGGTCGTGTGTTAGTGGCCGGTTTAGCCCTTGCGATGGGAGACAAAGCATGCAGGGGGAGAGCAGGCCCCGAGCCTAAAGAATCACAAAGGAAGTGGGGGGGGGACAAGTCCGATCATGGGACACACTTCATAAACTGTCACCAAGTTCTCAGAATTGGCACCTTCTGTGAGGTGTCTGAGCGGATGGGTCAGCCTGACAGCTTTCCAATCAGCCCATGACGTTCCTGTAGTTACACCAACAGTGCAGGATGCTCCTGCTGAGGAGTGAAGCAGGGCCGATTCAGGTGCGGCATCGTGCGGTGTCCAGAAGCAGGAGGCACGGGCTGACTGAACGCTCACGGAGAGCAGCCTGGGGACTGGTGGAGTGGGCACTGCGGCCCTCCAACCTCTGAGGGAGGCTGCTCTTCACGCAGGTCCTCGCCCCTGAGGCAGGCAGTGCCTCCCGACACCCTTTCCAGGAAATGGTGTGCAGACAGCAGGGAGGGAAGTCAGGATGAGCCCCTGAGAGGGAGCCCAAGCCTGAGGCCAGCAGCTGTCCAGGTGGGAACCAGAGCCAGGTACCCACAAGAATGGGCCTGTGGGTATCTGCTCCTGGTAGGAAGGTGGCCCAGGACATGCTTTCCAGAGGTCCTGGGGAGGTTCAGGGATGGCGAGAGCCAGCACGTGGGAAGTCGGCACACGAGCAGCACACGTGGAGAACGAGGACACAGGCTTCACAGCCTTTGCAGGTGCAAGGACCCCCTGGGGTGAATGGGGGTCGGCAGGAGGAGGAGCAGCTTACTTTGATACAAGTACCAGTCCATCTCTGGGTCTCTGAAGGAAGGGGTGCTGGTGGCAGTAAGAGGTGGGTCCAGGGGCACTTAGGGAGGGTGGGCACCCCAGACAGCAAGAAGGTGATGCAGACAGATGTGAGAAGCCACATAGCTGGCCAATGCACTGCCCACCGGAGTCCTGGAGCCATTCATTGGTTCACTGAGGGGCTGACTGACTGGCTCCCCCAGAGCCTGAGGTGCTTCCCCAGACCTTCTTGAGTGCTGCTCAGGAGACCCCCAAGGCGATGGGATGGAGCATCCAAGGCGGCCTGGCAGGGAGCTGGGGGGCTCATGATTGCCAGGTTGCAGTTGCTGCCTCTAGAGCATCAGGCTGGGCCTGGGAAGCCTGGGCACCGGCTTCCTCCTTGGTGTGGGACTAAGGTTTTCCAACTTGCTGTGCCTTGGACTTACCTGGGAGCTTTGAGGCCAATTGCAGAGGTCTGGTTTAACTGGTCTGGGAATGACCCAGGGGTTTTTCACAGCCTTCCAGGGTTACAATGTGCATTCAGGGGTGTGAGCCGCCGAGCAGGGGAGCAGACGCAGGCTTGCCCAGTGAGGGAAGGGCGCGAGTGGGTTTTGGAAGGACATGGGCCAGGGGCTAGCCTCACACAGGCTGTGCGAGAGGTCGGAGGGTCTGAGGGGAGGGTGTGGAGGAATGGGTCCAGGGGATCCCAGAGCTCTAGGGGAAGGGGCTGTGAAGACGAGGAGCCTGGGGCTGCGGGAGACCTTGGAGGTGGATGGAGGGAGCAGCCCAGCCTAGCTGCTGCCATTGCCAAGTGGACAGCACCATGTGGGTAGCTGTCAGGGAGGCCATGTACCTGCTGGGGTGACGCAGGCTGCTAGGACAGTCCACAGCTCTATTACAGTGGGCTGTGCACAAGTCTGAGGGGCTTGGTATTGCTGGATGTCTTTCACAGCTACCTCTTGGGCCTCCTCCCTGCCAGGACACTAGCTTCTAGACAGGTGAGGGTAACCTGGGAAAGGTCATTGCAATCCTCACCAGGCTGGCAGGTGCTTTAGTTGGTGTTAAACCCAGGAGTTCCTCCATCACCAGGACTGTGTGACAGGTCAGTTCTGGAGAAGGCCACCTGCTGAAGGAACCCACCTGGCCCAGTTCTGTCCTGTTTTTAAGCTGTCACTAGGGACCCTTCACCATCACCTCCTCTTAAACTCCCAAGAATACATGGCCTTCTCTGCAAAGGGAAGCTTTGGCCTGCTCCATGTGTGCGTTCCTACACTGAGGGGAGTCTCCACAGGAGGAGCAGCCCTGCAGCCCTTCAGTGTCTCTCCTGCCCCTTCTCCAGGTAGGCAAGAACGCTGCAGACCCCGAGGCTGAGTGAACAGCTGGCTTGCAGGC
>PVHX01022059.1:0-28442 GCA_004024805.1 Geosciurus inauris | reverse complement strand
TGGAGAAATACAGGAACTCTAGACGTGGCAGGGGGAGGAGGGAGGAAGGAAAGGGGAATGGGTATAGTAATGATGGTTGTTTGAAATGGTCATTACTACCCCTGGTGCATGTATGAAGACACTAATAGTGTGACTTTATCTGGTTTGCAACCAGAGAAAGGGAAAAACTGAGCTCAGGTTATGTACTATGACTTGAAACGCATTTAAATAAAATAACTAATTTTAAAAAAAAAAGAAAATGGGGAGCAGCTCATTTTCTTCACATTCCCCTCCTCTGTATGACAAAAATATTTTTAACTAGTAGTTATTGAATAAGTGATCAGCAATGCTAGTAAATAAACACAGACATTAAAGGCCTTTTATGGCATTTGTATAGATGAACATATAAATAAAAAATAAAAATCAATATCACAGTGCCCAAAGTGAAAAAAGTGATGGATTAATGCTGTATAGATTTATTTAATGTAGTTTTTCTTTGAAGAAAAAAATTATATGTGCTATAGAAATGCGTTTTTGTTTTTTAAAAGTATCAATTTTTGAAGATGTGCCAATGATATTTTCAATATTGAACTTTGTCCTATAGTCATGTTTAATAGGAAGAGATATGTAAAGGTCCTTCTTTGGAATAAATTCCAGAAATGGAAATACTGCCAAAAAAAAAAAAAATAGTCCACCAAATGGATTAATCCATTAAGGAAGTTACAGCCCCTAAAATCTAATTATCTAAAATCTATACCTCTGAACCTTGCCGGAAGGAAGCCCATGCTTTCAACACATGAGCTTTCCAGGGGACATCAAAAGGTCCAAACCCATGACAGTTATTAACTTGAAGCTGCATTCCGATGGGGAAATGCACATCTAAAACCAGATCCAGGGGCCAGTGTACAGCCTGTCTTCAATGAAGCCAGGCAGACACCTTCAAAAAAAAAAAGCTGGTTCTTTGAAAAAAATAAACAAAATTGACAAACCCTTAGCCACCCTAATGAAAAGGAGGAGGGAGAAAACCCAAATTACTAAAATTCGTAATGAAAAAGGAAATATCACGACAGACACTACTGAAATACAGAGGGTAATTAGAAACTATTTTGAAAATTTATACTCCACTAAAATAGAAAACCCTGAAGATACCAAAAAAAAAACAAAAAAAAAACATACTATTATTATTCCCATATTACAAATCAGGAAATTGAGGCCAAGAGAAATACCTAAGAATGTGCAATGAGTGACTTGCCAAAACTATTTATTGAATTTGATTCCAGTATAATTTTTAAACTCCTTTCTCAAAAGGAGTAATAAGAGAAATGTCAATTTTATTAAAATTACAGATTCATAAGAACATCTAAAAACACATGGTATCAGTAAGAGCTGTGCCATTTCGAAAGGTGGTTATTGCTTCAGTCCTCAAGTAGCTGCCATTGCTCTGTACATCATTAATGTATCCCATTTCCATTTCCCATTGAAAATAAAATGAGGCATGGGGTGGACAGTGTTCTGTTAGGTGCTTCCTAGAAGAGACAAAGGAAGAATCAATAAACAGCTTTCATGTTATAATGATGGGATTATCTGGTTGAGCTTGTTTTCTTGTTGGGACAGAAAGGAGGGAAGAAATTGATCTGCCTCCTCAAGACTAACCCACAAGAAGCCATCACATCAAAAGCTACAAATACTTAAATTTTGTGCCTGAGGATTTTTAATCTAAGTACTATGTATTAAACTGGGTGCAACACAATTCATAATAGCTGTCAACAAACTCAGATACCATCAATAGATGATTCGGAAATTAAGTAGAACTCCACAGAAAAATGGAGTTCTACTCAGCCATAAAAAGAATGAAATTATGACATTTGTCAGTAAATGGATGGAAATGGAGAACACCATGCTAAGTGAAATAAGCCAAACGCAAGCTCAAAGGTCAAATGTTCTCTCTCATATGTGAAAGCTAGAGTAAAATAAAAGGAGGAGGGAAGGATAGGATAACAAAGGAAATGTTGGTAATGTAGAAGGAGATGAAGAGACAGTGGAGGGATGGAAAGGTGAGGTAATAAAGAGTGAATTCTAAAATCATGTTATGTGCACATATGAATACACTACAGGTAACTTCATCTTTATAAATAGGTAGAAAGAATCCTTCAAATAAGAATAGACAAGCAAAAGGAAGTCTAGTTAAGTAGAAGGAGAATACGAGAGGGGAAAAAAGGGCATCATAAACAAATTAAATCCCAGGCAGGTATGAGTTTGCTGTGATAAACCCAAATACTATGTATAACTATAGAGCTCTAATAAAAATAAAATGGGTGCAACATTTTAATTTCCTGGAGTAAATGGCTTCATCTCAAACTCTAGTTTAAAGCAATCTCTGTAGAACAAACTGCTTTCCCTTCAGTGAGATACCTTGTCCCCAAATGTACTAAACTTACAATTTTTCACAACTTCCCTTTCGCTGCTCATTCAGTGGGAAAATTCCATGAGTAAAAAGCATTCTTCCAAACAAATCTTATTTTAAGAAAGAGGATTTATCTCTGATTAAGAAAATGCCAAGTCTGCACCTTTGGCATTTTCTTTGTTTAGTAATTGCCTACCTTGATATTAACACTAAAATATTTCTCATTACTATCTAAATTTCAGTGAATGTTGAAATGGACAACTATGGCACATATCAGCACTAAGATTATAGATCTGGTGTGCTCCATGAAGCCTGAGAAACCACTAATAAAGATCCCCACATAGGGTCAGATGAATGGGACAATATCATGAAGACTAATTCACTAGTTGACATAGTAACACATACATCTTCCATTCCTGAACTGGAATACTGGTAAGTACATGTTGTATCCAACCACACATTTATGCAATTCTCTTTTCTAAAATCTTTGTCTTTTATCATAGAACATACTTGAATAATACTAAGAAACTGATATTCTAACTACCTTGATCTTCATGGATTAAGAAGTATCAAAGTACAGGAGTATGACATGATTACAAGTATCTCAAATAACCATGGAGGAATTCTTCGAAAGCTGGAGGAGCCAATAATTCGCCCTGCCTAGAGAGGAAAGAAAAATTTAAAACAGAACAAGAGACAAAACATTTTAAATATCTATTTAGGCCCCAGTGTGATCAAACTGGAGTCCAGGTATTATTTCTATTTTCTAACACTAGGACTTTTTTCTATTTTTAAGTGAGAGGGCCACTGTGTCCCATTGCCATTTAGACATCAGAACGAGATCATAGATTCTTAGTATACAATTTAAATCTGAAAACTTATGCAAAAGTTGCCTTAACATTTTCCAGACGTGACATTTTATAACTAAAGTAGTGATGGGTAAATAAGAGTTTGACATAAAATTAGACTTATTGAAAGTTTCCAAAAGTAGTAACTACTGAAAAAGTTTATCTCGTGATCCTGGAGGCACATAACTGTCATTAGAAACTAGTAGAATTAATCAAAAATATTTTTCTTCCTTCTGACAGTTGTGAACCCTTATATGCCCAGGCTATCTTTGCTAGAGAAAATAAGATGGGAAGAATATAGAATGTAGAAATGGAACCCCAGGTTGAACGTGACATCGAAAATATTTTAAAGAAATTAATAGATGAATAATGATCTTCCCATTTATCTACAGAGAGCAGACACCACTTAGTATTTGAGAGAAATGCTTGTTCTACTAAATACAAAATATTGAATCAACAGGGTCTCATCCTAGTCAGATCTTGGTGTGCAAGAAAACATCTTTCCGTCTCTTGTTTTCAAAACTATGTAGGAAGTAGATAGAGGATTCAAGATTCACTGAGGATGTATGACAACATGCTTTTAAACAGAAACCAGTGCTATCATTAAAGAGAGCTCCCCAGGATGGCATTTTACAATACTGTCTCTGAACACAAGTACCTTGGGTGGATATATGAAACTGCAGGCCACAGTGGGGGTTGGTCTTGTTGAAGAGTACATGAGATAGGCATGATGGCTTGCTTTGGTGATGTTTTTGAGACGAATGCCATTGTTGTCCTAAAAATAACCTTGCCCTGTGCAATCTGAGGGCATAAAATAAATTTTAAATAGATCAATCAACATATAAGGTTTAAACAAATTGAACCTGGCACACTATATGTAATATAGGATCCCCTAGACAGTTTCAATTAAATTTGATGATGGCTTTCAAGAAACAACATAATTCTTCAAGGACCATTATTTAAAAAGCAATTCAACCATTTCTCTAACAATTAGGCTATGTTTAAATTCTATGGTTTTCCTAAATATCTTACTATTTCCCTATCTTCCTTAAAGTCATGGTTTCCTCCCTAAAAGTGGGACTATGCTAGACTCATACTAGATGAAACCAAAAATAGCCATCAATGTATTGGCACATAAGTCAGAACACATACATGTTAGACTAATAACACATTAGTAAAGATAGTTCATTGTTAATTAAATGCTTTTATAAGCACCTTACTGAAATATTTCATTTTCTATACAGTATTGGGTCAGATTGGTCTTGCTACAAGGACCAGCTCTCTCAGGTGGCTGATTCCTAAGCCTGATAAGGTGTGCCTAAATGACCCAACCAAGTAAAATATCCATTGCTCTTACCCGAGTTTGGATGCCACAGTCAGTTGTAGGGTATAAAAACATGTAAACATCCTGTTGCACCTCAGTTACAGGACATCCATATCCCAGAAACACCTCATCAGGAAGCAAATACCAATCACCAATCGTCAGTGCTTGAAAGTGGACTTGAAACCAAGTGAGATTACAGTAGATCTTCATGACTGAGAAATCCAAAGAGAACATATCAGTACACCTGTGTCCTGGGAAACAGCTCAGAATTGTACAAGGCAGAGATAAATCATCTTCCCAACAGGAAAAAACCTGAGACCCAAGAGAAATCTTAGAATCAGAAGCAAGGCAGCAAAGTCAGGGTACAAAGGTCTGAACAGCAGGAAATTGAACAAATTGAAAAGTTCCTCCAGTTCCAATCATCAAGCAATAGTCTTGTGTAAATTCTAAAGCACACAACAGCAGATAGAGAGGCACAAGTCCACAATACGGGACTCCCATTCCAAGGCAGAATCGCCAGAGGCTGCGGCCATCCCTCAGTAGAAGGAATTTTCCTAATTCCTACAGACAGAAGTAAAAACAAACTCTCTGGATAAAATGAGTACAGACTTAAATTATGAAGGAAAAAAAAGATTTTTTAAAGTAATCCAATGGAAAAAGAAATCATACAGAAGTAGAGGAATATGTGTATCAATATAGCTACA
This sequence comes from Geosciurus inauris, assembly GCA_004024805.1. Taxonomy (NCBI): domain Eukaryota; kingdom Metazoa; phylum Chordata; class Mammalia; order Rodentia; family Sciuridae; genus Geosciurus; species Geosciurus inauris. The sequence continues at coordinate 23,183 of PVHX01022059.1, read as the reverse complement.
CCAAAGTAGAGAGGGAAGGCTGAGCCTAACTTTCCTGAGAGCACCAACTGCTAGAATAACCGAACTGGAAAAAGAAAACATTTGCATCCACATTAATAATTACTTTCAGCAAGAATCATTGATGGATGCATAAAACTAGTAAAAATTTGAGGAGAAACGAGGTATCTAGGTAATCTCCCAAGAGAATATTATTGTTCACCTCTGATAAATAATTTTACGATGAATAATAAGTGACTAACATGGCAGGAACTACCTTAACCATGTGATCAGCCAGTGGGGAAAACAGGTACCTTGTGCATCTGAACACAACACACTGGGAACAAAACATGACTTCTGGGCATTTCAGTCAAAGATGCAGAACCTAGACCTATTCATGAGAAAATATTAGATAAGCACCCAAATTGAGTAGTAATGTTCTACAAACTAAATAGCCTATCCACTTAAAAAAATACTAAGATCTGATACAGACCAAAAGATTCTAAAGAGATCTGATGACTAGAATACTGAATTTGATCCTGAACTGGATTACTTCCTTTGGCCATGAAGGGTATGATCGACAGAACTGTGGACATTTGAACAGGTCTGCAGCTTATAATATTGTATCACTATTAATTTCCTAATCTTGATAATCGTGAGTAATATAAGAGAATGTTCTTGGCTTTAGAAAATACACACTGAAATGCTTAGCAATAAAAGGTCATAATTTGATGATCAAATGGTCAAGAGAAAAAGATGTATACAGGTGTGCTCGTAAGAATTAAATGTTAAAACATTGACATGGGGAAAATCTTAGGGAAGATTTATGGGAATTTTGTGTACTATTTTTATTTTTTTTACAAACATTCTGAGTCTGGATTATGTTAAAAAGTTTAAAAATTAATGACTGTCTTCTACCTTACCTCAGGTATCCATCCCTAGACCTTTGTCATCACCAAGAAACCTACCTTTTTCATAACTTCAACTTCGTATACAATAGTCTTTCTTCCATGATTCTAATGTCTAATACAGCCTCTAGGAATTATTACCAATAACTCACCAATGTGCCCAGACCTCAGTCTTTGATCATACCACCCTTCTACTATGAATCACTATCTTGTCTCTTTCTCCACATTTGCCTTGCCTGAACACCAGGATCATAACTTCCCTTCCCCAATCCCTTTATCCTTACTTTGCTGCACATGCCTGGTAAAATCATAACCTGGCTCACTCCAATGTTCGGCCTGTCATGTATCAAGATGATTTGCATGGGCCCCTTGTAACCGGTATGATGGAACATCTGTGGGTTTGCAGTGTCTTCATGTAGTCAGTGAACGGTACTGTGTTCACTTAGAAATTGTTTTTTTCATTCCTACTAGTTGGCTATGGAGTGACCACAGGCATTTTACTTGATTTTTTTTTTTTTTGCTTGACTTATCATACACCCATTGTATGGATTAAGATTTTGGGAAAATGCTTCAGGAAGAAAACTAAGTACCAGGCTCACTTCTATGTGCCTTCACCTCACGAACCTTAGTGCTTCAAGTCTTGAGTGCTTTGGTAAAATTTAGTGAATTTTTATTTCCCCTTTAACCCCATAAGTCACATTCTGCTGGTTTCTCTGCATGTCCCTCCCACCATCAGCACCAAAACATTTTAAATATCCTGAGATAAAAAATATGCAGAATATTGAATTCACTTCTGAGACCTCAGCCCTCCAACTGGCCACCTTGCCAGCTCTCCAGTAACTTCAAAAAGGTACATGTGGCCTTTACCTATATCTTCAGTCTCAGTGAGTATTCCTTGCTGCAAGCTACTTTGTCCATCATAGCCAGAAACAGAAGTTTTTCCTACTAAAATTTTAAGGTAATTATATTGCCATGGAAACAAATCTTGCTTTTCAAAAAGAAGTAATAACAGATTGATTTCAAGGGCAACTCCAGAACCCCAAACCTGCACTAGGAGAACATACGTAGTAAACACTATGCAGTTGCCCTGAGAGGAAGTAGTCCCCTGTACCCATTGCACTTGAGGCGATATAGAAAAACAGATAAGGAATAATCATTCCAGAGGCACAGCTAGTGGCTGTTAGAATATAGCACCAAAGAATTTGCTTTCTGGAGACATAACCAGGATCTGATTAAGAAATTTAATTTCACTGTCAGAAAAGAAAGTCTGTGCAATTACTGCCCTGGAGAAATTGGGATGAGCACTCTCCACTTTTCCTCCATGAGGGTTTATATAGCAATGATCTTGTTCCTTTCGAAATATATGTATTGAAATACAAATATACATGTATATATTTGTGTGTATGAACACAGTTTATATTTCCCCATACAATGAAAAATCATAAATAGACCAAACTGAGGATAGCACATCACCAGATATCCTAGACTTTAACTTATTTTCAGGAACTACTAATAGCATTTTGGGTATCTCTCAAATGAAGGTGAGTATATCATTATAATGTGGCCAGGGAGATTGTGACAAAATTCCTGCAGATTCCGCAGTAATCATTATTGCCTTTAGTAATACAATACTCTGAGGTTTTAGGAGATTGTGTAACTAGAGACCATATTTCCAAACTCTTGTGACAGTAGATGTGACCACATAACCAGGACATGGCTGATGTAATAGATATATACAATGTCTGGGTAATTTCTCTGGAGAAAAACCACTGACCTCAACATCTTTATTTCCCTTTCTTGGTAGCCAAGAAGTGGTATCAACAGAAGCAGTCAGTTGGGGACAGAATTGGGACATTAGTACTAATATAAGGAATGAAATCATGGAGCAATCATGCCCTGGGCCATCTGACAGTCTCTGGACTCATCCTTCAGCAACATAAATGGCTATTTAGCCCACCATATTTTGAAATCTGTTTCATCAGCCTAGTTTAGCCACAACCTTTATACTCAACAGTGTGGTAGAAAATGTTAACTGATTCTCTGGGGTGGAAAAGCACAAGTATGCAGTGTTTTCTAATTTCCATAGTGTCTTGATCTTTATGTGCTGCTATTAAAAACAATTGGTCCTCAGTACCCATGAAGATTTGGTTCCAGGACCCCTGGAGACACCAAAATCCTCCGAGATTCATTTCATCCCTTATATGAAATGGTCCAGTATTGTACATCCTCCCACATACTTTAAATCATCTAATTATAACACTCAACACAATATAAATTCAATGTTAATAGTTGTATTGTTTAGGAAGTGACAGGGAAAAGTCTGTACATGTTAAGATGAATTTTTAAAATTTTTGATGAGATATTAGTTGAACCCATGCATATGGAGGGCTGACTGTACCTGAGTCTGGGTGATTTATAAAGAGAAATTTATTTTCCCACAGTTCTGGAGAGTTAGAAGTCCAAGCTCCAGGTACTGGCAGATTCCATGGCTAGAAAGGATGCATGATCTAAAGGGGAGGAGTCCTGTGTCCTCACACAACAGAAGAGAGGTGCACAAGAGCACAAGCCAGCCAAAGGCTATATGAATCCTCTTTTAAGGGCCTGGATCCCTGGGAGGAACCCTTGTGGCCTAAGCTCCTAAAATCTCCACTTCCCTTCCAAATACTGTCTCACTGGCAGAACTTGAATTCTAGAGATGAAGCATTCGAACCATAGTTATAAATATTCCCAAAATAACTAATTTCAAGCATTCACTGATCAAGAAGTTGGGAAGAAACATGTACAATTAGCTCTTATGATCTAGAAACCAGGTGTGCAACAATCATCATGGCTACAAATCTGGAAGATTCACAGAATCCGTTTTGTTTTGTTTTTATCCACTATTTCAGCAAATTTCCAATTTTATGCTTCTATCTTTAAAAAACCTCAAATTTCCTAGCCAATCAGATTGTAAAACCTAATTAGCCTGCCTGGTTCCAGAGGACTGATTGCTCAGGCAAGCAATTTCTACCTTAATTTCAACCAAAAATAGCCTACAGTGAAAGATATTTTTTAAATTCCACCAACTAATGTTATATTTGATAGCTGTGGAATCGATAGTTCATGATTAAACTTTAGGTTTAAGATGGAGCACTCAATATCAAGACTTATTATAAAGACAGCATAATTAAGCCAGGAATTGAGGATAAACAGACAAAACAAATGCCCATGAGTTTATGGACATTTGATTTGTATAATGATGATATTATAGAGCAGAAAGGGCAAGAGAAATTTTGTAATATCTAGGATTGAGAATTTTTTTGCTATGTACAAGCAACTTGATTCACTCTTCACATGATACACAAAAGTATCAGGCATAATGCTGAGCTAAATGTTTACAGCAAGACAATGCTGACATAAAGAAAGACTTCATTATTTGGCCTGGGCTCAAGTAAGAGTCTTAACTCTAACAGTAAAGGAAAAGGTGGATAGAATGAGCGACAGCAACATGAAGAGCTGTGGATCAGAAAGACTAACGCCAAATTATGGAAGAAAATATGTGTAACACATAAACAACTGGTTCACATCCAGAATATATATACAAATCCTATGATCAAGAAAAAGTCAGTAAAAAAAAATAGGTGAACAAGAGATTGGTGCAGGTACTTCCTAAAAAAATTTCAAATGGCAAACTTATGAAAAGATAGCCAACTGCATTTTTCAACATGAAAAATGTAGATTAGAACTACCATGAAATACTAAAGTGAATACAATGAAAATTACTGATAAATCCAAGTTTGGGCCAAGCTAGGAAGCAACGAGAGCATTCATTAACTTTGTACAAACTTTTACAGAAAACTTTTGTAGGATCTAAAGGTTGAGCCACCCTCCTCTAGATATACATCAAAACTGCATATGTGGAGATTCACAGCCTCTGGGATACAAGTCCCTCGTGCTTCTCCTTTATTAGCAAAGCAATAAAACTTTTTCCTTTTTCTCAAAACCATGTCCTCATTACTGGATTGGCATCGAGGACAAGGACAGCTTTCAGTGACAAATTGGCAATCCAGACTGGACCCGAGCATAGTCTCTGCTCCAACTTTCTTAGGCAGGCTCTACAAACAACCCATGCTGAGGATGCTAGATGGCTGGCAAACTTGTTGAGAGCCCATTGCTGGTGAGGTAGGAGACAAGTGAGTTTGCTAGGGTCAAACTGGAGGAGGGATTCCTGAGAGTAAAGGGAGGGACTGCGGGATCATCCCAGCAGATTAAGCTGCTTTTGCCTCAGGAAGTCTGGCCTTTTCTCCCTGAATGGTAGGCACTGGTCCCCCAATCTTGGTCCACTTTGAGAAAAAGGAGACTGAATGCAGCCATGTTGTAACAGCTTCTCTATCTATATACTGTCCTAGGTACACCAACTGCCATGTGTACCTCTAGACTTCCCCAATGCTGAACACCCTTACCTGTCTATGCCCATCCCATTGAGAACAAGGAATTCCCCCAACTTCGCCCTCTCTCAGCAGGAAGCATCTTGGAGCAGTCAGTCACCCATTTATCCACAGAAAAGTAATATAGAATTTGACAGTGGGGAAATGTAACAGTGGTCCACTTTATGCTTTGAATATAGCCCTTGCTGCTCTGCCACTGCAACTTATTTTTAAAACAAACATATTTCTCTTCCTCTCTCCCTACTCCTCCCTAATCTCTCAGGAAACAGGATTACATTTCTTCCCCATCCTAGGTAGAGTCATCTGTCCTTGGGCACACACCCACCACAGGACTAAAGTAATTCAGACGTGGGGATGGCCCCAGAAGATCTCAGAAAGGACTACCTCCCAAATTAACAAGTAAATTACAACTCTAACACATGGAATGTACCTTTGAATCACCTCTTTAAAAAAACCTTGTTCCCCTCGATGGGCAGAATCAACCTCTGGGACAGGAGACTCCTATGTTTTTCCTTTGCTAGCAAAGCAATAAACCTTTTTTTCTTTTCCTCAAAACAAACAAAAAAAATTGCATGTGTGTGCACTAATAATGGGTACAAGCCTACATAAATTAATTATTGGTAATAATTAATGTAGTATATTTATACAACAGACTACAGAACAGGAAAACAAGCTACAACATGGAGAAGTCTCAACACTCATGGTAAGTAAAAAAGCCAAAATGCAATCATATTTATGAGAGTGAAAAACATACAAAATTAACCCATAAACTTAGGGATGCACACAGTATAAAGCAACAAAAATAATAATCTTTATAAACTCAAAGTAGTGGTTAAACTGGGGGAAGAGTGAGGCAGGCATTCTATTAGGAAGAAGCTTCTCCAGGTGTTCTGACTGCTGCTTCTGTTCTTGACCTGGGAGGAGTCAGGTGTTCAATTTAAAATAAATCACTAGGCAAAACTTTATGAACTTTTATATACACGTTTAGGTTAATATTTAAAATAAGTTATTTCAAAGGAACTCACATCTGCTTGTCAAAATGTCACATCTTTAGGATGGAGATGGGGAACAAATTCCTGTAAATTTAAAGTAATTACAATGCCTTCACCTGAGAAAGCAAGAAATTACAGTAACCACTGATTCTTCCTTCCCCCAAGACACCTGTAACTCCACAAGATCTCAACAAGCTACTCAACTGTCTGCCAGTGGCCAGCTTTTTTCAATTCATACTTAAACATATTTAAAGAAATGTTTGAATAACAATCTGCTAGAACTTGCCTAATGCTTCAAATACTTATTGCATACTCTTCTTCCCACCACTCTGGCTAGAGATACAAAAAGCCTGTACTCATTGTGTTCCTAGGAAATCACTCCTGGTCTATCTTTGTTCCTAAAGCTGTGGTTTTCTTCTTCCTAAGGGTTTGTATATTTTAATGATCCCATTCTTTCAAAAGTGCTTTATCTTAGAAAGCTGACCCTTCAAGATTCAGGTCCACAAAACCATATTCACATTATGCTCCAACTGTATATGGCTAGACGTCTCAATTCCAAAATCCTTTCACATCATCTTGCTTACAAGTGACACTCACTGCTGCAGCCATCAACAGAAGTTGTAACAAAATCCTATCAATTTTTTAAAAGTAACTGCCACCAAGGTTTTGCTAGGTATAACACTAAAGTCTAATTGAGTCATTCATTACAAATTATCTCAGGACAAGGGCCTCACTCCCATCTACCAAACCCATTTCACAGACAAATCTGTAAACAAGGTTGGCAGGGAGACCATACACCTCATGGGCTCCTCCTGAGACTTAGGTGTCACTCAGCTCCTAAGGCTACACAAAATGTGCTAACAGTTACTTATTTCTAGTGCAGTTGCTCACTGCCAAGGCTGACCAGTGATTTCCTGATCTGCTGCAAGAGGTCAGGGAGACAGCAATGAAAAAGAAAGATTCAATCAATATAAAATGTTTCTGCAGAAGCTGGAGGAGCAGCAACATAATAAAATTAATTTAGAGCAGAGCATGGAAGCACAGGCCTGTAATCTCAGCGATTTGGGAGGCTAAAGCACAAGGATCACAAGTTTGAGGCTAGCCTGGGCAACTTAGTGAGACCTTGTTTGGGGTGGGGGGGAAGCCTGGGGATTTAGCACAGTGGTAAAGGCCCCTAGGTTCAATTAATGCCCAGTACCAAACAAGCAAGAAAGAAAATTTAGGAAAGCATTGTGGAGGAGAATTGGGTAATCAATCCCGACCAGTGAGAGATTTCTTGAAAATTCTGCTGGTGTGAGGTTCAAACATGGAAGAACATGGCAGATGAGAAAAGGTGGAATTAGGATCAGAAGAAAATATCCGATGCTTAAAGAGTGTTTCATAAAAGTAAAAATAACATCAATTTGAACTCAGCACCTCAGTGAAGAAAAAGGAAATACGATAGTAGCACTTATTTGACCCTAAGTATAATTAGAATCAGAAAGTCCTCAGTTAGACCTTACCTAGTATCAGCCGAAACAGTAAGAATCAAATTAGAAAGCAGTCAATCATTCAGCGCACACACGGAGCACGTCAGTGTGCCCAAATGTCAACAAAAGCTATGTCTATGAGCACATTTCTGCTCTATACCTTTTATTTCACCGTTTTGACACATGATCACAGCGAAAAGGAGATGAACTAAAGCTAGCTTCAAGAAAGCCTTCATGACACCAGACCAGAGGCAACAGCCTCAGGACGCAGAAACAAAATGAAGCTGGGCTGTCTTGGGTTGCTTTATAGCTCACAGGGAGCTCAGGTGTTGCCCATGGACACGTCCTTAGGCCTTTCCTAACACTCAGCCCACAATCCTAAAATCTGACCCTTCACCTATCACATGAGTTCGTTCGCCCTTCCTCCCTTCCTCCCTTCCTCATTTCCTCCCTCTTTTTTTTTTTTTTGAAGGGGGTTGGGGGGTTCTTGTTTGGTTTTTGTACCAGGGATTGAACCCAGGGGCACTTAGCCACTCAGCCACATCCCAGCCCTTTTTATCTTTTATTTTGAGACAGGGTCTCACTAAGTTGCTTAGACCCTCCCTAAGTAGCTGAGGCTGGCTTTGAACTTGCGATCCTCCTGCCCCAGTCTCCCGAGTCACTGGAATTACAGGCATGCACCCCAACACCCAGCTCACATGGGTTCTAAATTCAAGACAGTAGGTAAAGTAAATAAAAACATCAGTTTGTGACCCGAGATCTGTTTCTCCTTTTACCTCTGTGGTACTTATAGAGAAGAATGTAGAATTCTCACACCAGGTTTTTTGATTCTAGGATCTTGGTCACTGTGAGGGTAGTTTGTGTAGTACACAGAGATTCTACCTGCCTTTCAGCTGTGGCCGAACCCACCACCCTAGCCTGTATTTAGCATTTCTGCAATCACCTTACTCCCTCAACCTGTACACTGGTTTCTAGCTCCACTTACCCTAAGAACTACCTCACTTCTATTCGGAGAGCCATTCTCCTAGGGAGAGCAGTTCATATCCGCTCTTTTTGTGTGTGTGTGGTATCAGAGATTGAACAAAGGGGCACTCGACCACTGAGCCACATCTCCAGCCCTATTTTGTGTTTTATGTAGAGACAGGGTCTCACTGAGTTGCTTAGCGCCTTGCTGTTGCTGAGGCTGGCTTTGAACTCGCGATCCTGTCTCAGCCTCCCTAAGTGCTGGGATCACATGTACTCCTTCGCGTTCCTTTCTTCCCATCCTCTTCAACAGACATTTGCCCTTACCACTCCACCAACACTGCTATTGTCAAGTCATCTGAGCCCTCCACATTGCTGGATCTAATGAATAATTCTTAGTTCACATCCTATTTAACCTTTCAGCAAACACTAATGTAATTGACAGCTCCCTCTATGGGTTCTCAGGTTCCCTTTTATTCTGGCTTAACTTCTAATCTTCCTTGCTGACTTCTCTTTGGCTAGCTTGAAGGTTCTGCCTTCTCTTAGCTACCTCTTCACACTGGAAATTCTAAGACTCAAGCCTTGGACCCATTGTCTTCTTTTTTGTTATTTGCTTTGAACTTATTCAGTCTCTAAGAATTTCACATTTTAAGGATGAATCTGAATTTTCTACACCTAGCCTGGGCCTTTCCTCCTGAAATTCAGATATATATTCAACTACCCAGTTGCTATCTCCTCGTGGAGATCTAACAAGTATTTAGACGTGGTATTTTCAAAAACGAGTTAGTTCATGAACCAGCACCTTCTACATTCTCATCTAATTTAGAGGCATCTCGCACTTCATGGTAGCTCACTGGTCATAAACTCTCCTGGATACCTCTTTTTCATAGCCCATATCTAAGTATCTACAAATCATTTTCAGACAGACGAATGGATGGATGGATATATAGACAAATAGATCTGACCACTTCTTATGTATTCCACTGCTACATCTAACACAGGGTTCTCAACCTCAACATTATGGACATATGGAGCAAAATAATTCTTGGTTGCCAGTGGTTCTCCTAAGCACTGAAGATGTTCAGTAGAACCCCTGGCCTGTGTCCTCTAGATGTTCTTAGCACATCAGTACCCCACTGTTGTAAACAAAATTGTCTCTAGATATGTCTTCTGAAGAGCAAAATCACCCCTAGATGTGGACCACTGGCCTAAGAGTTATCATTATCCAACCAATCTCCTTGCTCCCTCTGATGACCCAGCTCAGATAATCTTGGTAAACACCCAAGTCAGATCATGTCACTCTTCCATTTGAAGTTTTCCAGTGGCTTTTCCATCTTATTTAGGATAAAATCCAAGCTTGTAAGTCAACTTTGGGAAACTAGATGGTCTACCCCTGTACACTATCATCATTTTAAAGTTGTTTTTTTCTTAAAAACTTCATTTATTAAGACTTTCCCCCTCCAACCACACTGATCTCCTGTGGACACTTGGGGCACACTCTTTCCAGATACTTTAGATCAGCCATTTTCATCATCTTTTTTAATTCTCATTTTAATTGACCAATAATTGTATATATTTATGGAGTAGAAAGTGATGTTTTGATGTTGATACTGAGAAATGACTAAACATGGCTAATAAACAAATATATCACCTGACTTGTTTTTTGTAGCAAAAACATTAAAATCACAAAAGCAACCCAGATGCCCATCAACAGATGGATACAGAAAATATGATGTATACATACATAAGAGTTCTTCTCAGCCATAAAGAAGAATGAAATTATGGCTTTTGCTGATAAACGGATGGTAAAGGATACGAAAAATGATAGCTCCTAGGACAGGGAAATGAAAATCCCCAAAACCATGTAACCTGGAGGAAGAGGGAGGAGGAAGGCACTCACTAATCCTCTCCTAACAAATCCTTTCCCAGTAACAATGGGCCCCCAGGAAAAAAAAGCAAACTTTCATCCCCTCCCGATCACAATGGATCCTGAAGGGAGGAGGCAGATAAGGAAATGCTGGGCCCTGGACTTTTACCCTTTCCCATTGCCAATGAGTCCTGGAAGGAGAAGAGCAGATAGTGAAGCTCTGGGTAATTATGGGTCCCAGAGGAAGAAGATAATCAGTGAAGACCAAGTTCCGAGCTTTTCCCCAATAACAATGAGTTTCAGGCTTTTTACAACTTCTTTCCTGTCCAAACTAACACGTTGTGCTTCAGTCTCCAATAATTAAACCACCCTCATTGTGAACTATAAAACTCAGACACCTTCTGTAACTGGTGGCCATTTTCCACCCAGAAAATCACCCCCTGCCCCAGTGCCTGCTTGATTGACTACACTGTGGAATAAAGGAGAGCTTGCTGATCTGTTTGAGGTCTGCTTCCATTCCAGTTATTTGTGTTTTCATAATGGTGCCAAAACCGTGTTGGTTATTTTTGTTTACAGATGGAAATGGAGAACATCATGCTAAGTGAAATAAGCCTGACCCAGAAAGTCAAGAGCCAAATGTTTTCTCTCATATGCAGAAGTTAGACAAAAATAAGGGTGGCAGGGGGAAAGGCAGGTTGTAGGTGGGGAAAATCTCATGAAGATAGAAGAGAGATTGGTGGAGTAGAGGAAGGGGATTGAGGAGGGAAGGGGGACAGGAAAAAGGAGGAACAGTGAAATGAAACTGACCAAACTATCCTATGTACCTATATGAATATAACACAGTGAATTTCACCTTTATGTATATCTATAATGCACCAATTTTTTAAAAAACTATAAATAGAAGAAAGATTAGTAGAGGAAAGGGAACAGGGTGAGGGAAAGGGATATACTGGGGACTGAATTGAGGCAAATTTTATTCCTTGTATATTTATGTAAAACGAGTCTCAATGTTATGTTTAAACCTAATGAATAAAAATTTAATAAACATTAAAACCTCTCTTAGCAACTTTGAAATGGAAAATACATTATTATTATCATCACCATCCTATGCAATAGACCACTAAAGCCTATTCCTCCTGTCTAACTGAACTTGGTACCCTGTAATCAGCATCTCCCTTTTCCCCGGCCTCTGGTAACCACTACTCTAGCCTCTATTTTTATCAGTTCAACACCCATAGAGACCCCAGGTAAGTGAGGTGGTGAATTATTTGTCTTTCTGTACCAGGCTTATTCCACTTAGCATAATGTCCTCCACACTGTTGTGTAACTTTCCCTCCAGCATCTGCAGGCCTCATTCTTCACCTCTTTCCCCACGCCCACTACTGAGATGCTATGTCTAGAATCACAATGCTTACCCCTGTGTTCCCAACCCCTCTTCTCTACCCTATTTTCCCTCAGGATCAATTACCTTTCCTAGGATGCTATGTAATAGCTGTATTTTGTTTACGGTGTCCCCTCCTGCTGAAATGTGAGCTCCATAAGGGCACTTTGGCAGAACAGAAGAATGAATGTACATCATTTCTAGGTCCCCACAACTAAGCCAAGGGCAAGAGTCAGCAACCAAGAAGAGTGAGTAATTTGATGTCAAAAACCTTTAAAATGAGTGTAGAAGCTTAACATGACATGCAAGTCAGCCTTTCAACAATTAGAAACAGCATGTGATAGAACAAATTTTATTCACAAATAAAACCCTATATAGTTAAAAGGCAGCTCCTTTTTTAAAAAGAGAATACAAGAAGGAAAGATGCCATGATGCCATTTTATTTAAAATTGCAAATTAATTTCTTTTTAAAATGGATCAGAGTTGAGATTTCAATCCCATTTCAACTCCTCATAGTTCACATTTCTTAAATCCTGTCTTAAGCATTCACTGCAGTCACTCCAAATTGCCTCTCAATGGAGGGGTGAACAGCCCAGTTTTTTCTCTCATGAAAAGGTACATCATTTGGCAAACAAGGGTCTGTGGATTATTACTGAAAAGGAAGACAGATGGTAAAAAACAAAAACAAAACAGATCCAGATATAAACATTGCTTAGCTACTTCTAAGTAAAGCACTGTGTGTGCATGAAGTGAGGAGAGAGGGTGTGGGTGTGAGACAAGGGGAGAAAAGAATTTGAGAAAGTCAGTGCTCCCCTGCAGAGACCACAACCTTAATTCCATCATGATTCATGCCTAAGTGACTAAGGATACTTTTGCTTCTTTAAGCCATGGAGGGCATCCCAAATGCTTTAGACTACCTTGGGCACTCTCAAGCTCCATCCTTTTATTAATAACCCACCAACATAAGTAAATTTTAGGTAATATCCCTTAATATGAGACTCAAGAATAAAGAACCACACTGCCCCATAGGTATTTAGACTTCCTGGAAGAAGCTATAACCAAGACTTATGACTTTTCTGAGTTTACTTCCCTAGCGAATACCAACATACTTAAGCTACTTTGTAGGCTCAGTATTAATACTTGCTCTTTAAAATTCAGAATTTTGTTGATATTGGCACTGATGGAAATTCTGTCTTTACATGGATTGTGGAACTTCATATGATGCCCAAGAAAGACACTTCTTTTTTATAAGGAATCTCTACCAGTTAGCAACAGAATGGCAAGAACACCAAGATCAATAATATCTTCTACAAACAGGAATACATGAATTTGCCATCCTTGATTTGGAAGCTCTCCAAGTGCAATGCACCTTGGTGCAAATACATGACATTTCTTTGATAATCATCTTGATTCTTGTCTAGATGTGCCTGGACAAAGTCATAACATGCCATTTCTAAGTGTACCTACCATGACGGTGTTGCAGATGCGGCTCCCGTGTCTTCATGTGCATTGTTTATTCTCACTTCCACCTCCTACTCAGTAATATTGTCAGTTTCATTCCTGTTCCTTTCCAAATTAGTGGAAAGAGGATGCTGACTAAAAGGAGCAAAGATAATTGAGAAACATCGTTAAGTTCAAAGCCTAATGTTTGCAAGGCTGATTTCAGGGCCAAATTCCTATTGCTCCTATATGTAATAATTTCTGCTTATTTTTCCAGAACATTGGAGGTACTATTTGTGGTGTTAAGAAGCATGTGTTTAAAAATCCAATACCTGGGTTTACTTTCTGGTTCCACCATTGACCAACAAATGATCTAAGGAAGGAAACTCAATTTTTCTGTGACTCAATTTCTTCACCTGAAAATTGGCATAGTAGTATCTACCTCAATGAGTTGCCATGAGTAACATTCTCAAACAAATAAAGTGTTAGAACAGTATCTGCATATAGAGATTTAAAAATATTAGCTGCTATTATAACTAGCACTATCTGTGGGAAAGGCCCATATAGGGTCACTTGAGGAGGATAAGAATTTCAGTTTAAGATTTAAACAAGAAAAATTTAATGGAACTATTTCCCAAAGAAAGTTCTTCCAAGTATATTGGTTTTGCTAAGATCTAGAGAGTATCTTAAACTTTCTCAAAAAAAAAATCAGTTTATAAGTTTGAAAAAAGTCAAATCTTCACCCATGGATCCTAATCTAGTGTGTTTTTGTATCTCATCCCACAGCTTCAGCCCCCATGGTGAATGCTAATCTCGATTCTTTGATACATTGTGGTGTCATTTAGGCCTTTCATTTTGCCTATCACCTTCAGAAATCTTGAAAGTGGGCTCAAGTTTAAAGTTAAAATAACCTGATTTGAGTGCCATCTACCATGCTTTCCGTCACCCTGACACTTGTATCAAAAACAAATCATTATCATTCTATATTTCAATATTCCTTGTAAAGACTAGATGACCAGAAGAAGATGAATTAAAGCTGCTTGGCAAGGCTTTATTGAAAATACACGCTCTCGGGCGGAATCCTCCCATCCATCAGAGTGCATCCGGGAGGAATGGCGCTGGGGCTCCGGTGTAGGGAGAATTTGAAAAGCCCGGTCAGGAAGGGGAGGGCTTGGGGGCAGTAAGAGAAGGCCAGAGTCCTTCCCAGATAGGTCAGGAAAACCCACTGATTGACAGGAGGCGTGTCTACTGGAGACTGTCAGCGTCTGGCTAGCCGCTCCTTTTCGCAGCTGCTGACTGCAGCTGCCCTGATCCTGTACCCTGATCCAACCTAACATCCTGGCCTTTTTGATGATATAGCACAGCAGATTCTGTCTGGCTACTTCGTGCGGGATTGGGGGCGTGGAGAGGGGACATGGCTCGGGTGTTGGTCAGGCAGGGAGGCAGACGCAGGGGTGTGGGAGCCTCTGGTTGTCAGTCATGTTGCTTGAATGTAGAAACATCACCTGTGGGTAGGATCAGAAGCTTGGGAGAGATTACTGATTAGCAGAAAAAGAAGGGGGCTGCCAAGAAATTTTGAGTTTGGTGGGAGTCCAACGTGATGGGAGTCCAAGGCTGGTCTATTCTGTAATGAAATTTGTTTAAGTTTTTAAGTACATACACAGTCTGTTCTAAACATTTGAAAAGAGTTCTTCAAGGCCAGTGACTACTCCATGTATTTTCACATTTCCAGAGCTTGGCTGACCTGGTGCTCAATAAAAGATGTTGGGTGACTGAAGTGGAGCAAATTATATTTCATGCACATATGATTATGTCAAAATGAATCCCAATATTATGTATAAGTATAATGCACCAATAAAACATTTTTTTAAATGCTTGAAAAGAAGAGATGAAGGGTGGGGAGCAGTAAAGAGGAAAGAAATGTAATTATCATTTTTTTTCTATTTAACAATTCACCAAATGTTTATGTTCTCCACAAACATTTTTTAACTTTAATAATTATAACTTTTAAATTTTACACGTATTAGGATAAAAAGTAAATTAAAACAGCATTTCAGAAATATTGCTTTCCAGGATGGACAATGCTAAAGAACAGTCCAGATGAAGGTCAGAAGCCTTGTACACCGTGGCCTACCCTGGGGCTGTGCATGGGTTAAGGTCTTCAACTCTCAGGAACCCCATCTTAGTAGCCTGCATCTGCCAATCTACAAAACTACTACTTTTACCATGCTTTTAATAAACTGGCAAGAAAAAGATGATTTACATCTTAAAACTACGTTGATATGTGATATTTGGTTAGCAGTACTTTTAGGGTAAGGATGGAGGTGTTAATAAAGTGATGGCCTATGGCTTTGCTTCGGAATATCACCAGAGACTTCAACTTCTAGTTGCTCCACCAGCACCTGTGGGCCTTTTTAACTTTTCTCATTCTAGTAGGTGTATAGTGGCCTTTCAGTGTAGTTTAAATTTTCCTAATAAATAATGGTCTTGAATAATTTTTCATGTGCTTCTTTGCCATCTGTATATCTGTTTTAAAGAGTATCTGTTCACCCGTTTTACTCATTTGCATTTAGCTATTTTTTGTCTTATTGAGTTGTACCTACTATTAGGTTGGTTTAAGGTGGCTAAAGAAAAACAAAACACCAGGCAGCCCGCATGTGCAAGAGTGCAGTCAATCTGTCACCAGCAGACAGTGACGACAATTTGTAACTTCATGACTACCATCAATCAGCCAGTCCCCTGACCAACCCCAGGACACGGGACTCCCAAAAACTTCCCTTTCCTGTCCCAAGCCCTCCCCTTCCTAACCCAAACCCATGAAACTTCCAAATCAACTGAGCCTGAGCCAGATTCTCCCAGGGCCGCTCTGTTGGACTGGGGGAGTCTCACGGGGAGCATGTATCAATAAAGCCTTGCTCAGCGGTTTTAATTGGCCTCCTGTCGGTCACCGTTATCTGACCTTACACCTACTATTTTTGTTTTGTATGAAAATGTCTTTAAGAGTCTAGACTCATGGTCTTGAGTAAAGATTCACATTCAGAATCTTTCTGATTATGTCCTCATAGGTAGACTCAAACCTTTTTTGGCAATAAATCATAGTGATGTTGAATCTTTGTAGTGAAGTTAAAAATCTGATAATTTTGAGAACATATTTTTTCATTTCATTTTATCTGTGATAAGATGCAAATACATTATTCCCAGTCAGTTATTTATCTTTCAATTTTGCCATCAGAGTTTGTTTAATTATATGTTTTCAAATTTTATTTGGTCAGATTCTACTTCTTGCTTCTGGAGTTGAGTATAATTAAAATAGACTCCCTTGCACCCAGTTAATAAAGTAATTAATACAAGCAAGATAAACACACACTGAGTGAGACCAGTACAGGACCAGAAATTCACTATTAACCATCTGTCATTTGCTTCTATTCAATGGATCCCCACACACCTAACTGAAATATTAACTCTCAGTTAAGTAGTTAGTAACAGTAAAACACATCAGCTATGTCCTGTTAATACTTGTGTTAAAACAGGGGGAAAAAAGGAAAAGAATTCTCTTGCTGGATAAGGTGCCTAATGGTCTCCCTGGTAAAGGAAAAAGGACACCTCCATTTTGCTCTCAATAATCTCTAGAGCAGAGCCCAGCCAGCCCTCCCTTTCTGAGGCTCAAACATAGTAATTCTTCTCCAGCACCTGCATCCTCCCTTTCCTGCCTTGGGTTTAGAGAGTTCCATTTCTATTTTGCTAGATTTTTTTTTACAAAAAGAATTGTTTCTTTTGGAAAATTTATAGGATAGGTAACTAGTTATAGCAGAGAATGTCAAATAGTCCATAGGGCTATTAATGATATGGTAAGTTATTTTTAAAGCTCCCTTAATTAAAAGAATCATGTTACTGCTTCACTTATTAGTTACATCAAAGTAGTTACATCAAAATCAAAATAATAAGTATTTATGCTGTAAAAACGTATTAGCCATTTGAAAACATTAAAATGCCTACATTGAAAAAAAGTATAATATTTTTATATGATTCTTTAAATAATCACAATTGCTAATGAAATGTATGTGCCTGTTCAACACTGCACAGTTTTTCAAATCTTGGAACCAGATTGGACTGTGGCATCTTCATTTCTTATTCTATGCTGGTTTTGCCACAGTGGTTGATTTTGCTTTGCATCACAGCTGCGCAAAGGTATGCACTGATAGGAGGGAATGGAGTACCCCGGAACACCAGGACAGCGGGCTCCCCTCTAGCTTGCCGTTCACACAGCACCTGACAGCTGACTATCACTCTTTCCTGGAAAGATCATTGTAGTCCCTCTGGGATCCTCAGCACATAGTGGAGAAACTGGAGTTGAGGACATGATGTGTATGTTTGAAGAAAAACCTGACGGATTAGTGACTCCTTTAACACAACAGAAAATTCTTACATACAGTTTTTTAGTAAATGAATGAAAATAATAAAATAACGTTTTATATCTTTTCACTAATTCACTGAATTCAGTTCTTCAGTGTATCCACTAAGCACTTACTATGCCTGGGAATATTTTGGAGAAATAAAAATTTATTTTCACAGGAAAACGTGCATGAATATTTGTAACAGTCTTATTGATAATAGCAAAATACTTCAAACAGTTGAGATATCCTTCAATGAATGGTTAAATAAACCATAGTAATTTATACCATGAAATATTACTCAGCAATAAAAGGAACAAGTTGTTGTTTCATTGGAATACCCCAGAAGAATCACTACAGAACTATGTTGAATATGAAAGTTGATCCCAAGAGGTAACATATTGCAAGATTCCATTTATACAACATTCATGAAATGACAAAGTGGAAACCAAGAGCGTATTAGTGGCTACTGGTAGGAGCTAAAAGGAGGTGGAGACAGAAGGGAAGTGGACATAGCTCCAAAAGGGCAATATGGGCATGTGTGATGAGGGAAATGATTGATTGTATCAATGTCAATATCTTGATTCTAATATTGTGATATAGTTTTGCAAGATGTTACTTGGGGAAAATTGGGCAAAAGGTGCATTGGGTTTCTCTGTTATTTTTATGACTGCATATGAAACTATAATTATCTCAAAATCAATTTTGTAATGTAACAAAAAATGTTTTATAAAAACTGGCTATTATTAAGAAATTAAGTTGTATAAGATCTTTTTCTTTTTCTTTTTTTTTTTTTTTGGCACCAGGGATTGAACTCAGGGGCACTCAACCCCTGAGCCACATCCCCAGCCCTATTTTGTGTTTTATGTAGAGACAGGGTCTCACTGAGTTGCTTAGCGCCTCGCCATTGCTGAGGCTGGCTTTGAACCCGCGATTCTCCTGTCTCAGCCTCCCTAAGTGCTGGGATTACAGGCTTGAGCCACCGCGCCCGGCTTAAGATCTTTTTCAATGACAAGAACCTCAAGTGATCTAAGTGATCAGTTAAGCAAAAACAATAGGTGAGCAACTAAATCAGAAAAACTTAAAATGAATAATAAAATGATAACACTTTTATAAAACTGCTCTTACAAATTGCTTAGATCAAACAAATAACCCTACTGAAAAAAGGAACAAAGTCATTTTTATAAATATGCAATTCACATAAGACTAATAAATTAGTATGTTCTTTCTTCCATTAGTAATTACAAACTTAAACAAAAAAGGTATGGCTTACATTCATCTGTGGGTCAAAATTTAAGAGAATTGTTAGCATTCAGTGATGACAGTTTCCTTAGAAAATAAGCTATATTATTTACTCCTGTGAGGAAGTAAATTGACATATTTCCAGGGAAAATTTAGCAATAACTATTGTTTTAATACATTTATACTTTATCACAATTCCTCATCTAATATTTTATACTCTGGAAATACAGATATGAGATTGCAATCATTTATCTTAATTACAGCACTTAGTAATATTGGCAAAGTAGATTCAACTCAAAAATTCATCATTTGATATGAGTTACTTCAATTGTGGTACATCCATACAATGAACTAATGTCAGCAATTAAAAATAATAAAGTAAACTGATACACCTACAGTGCCTGTGTGTGTGTGTATACAGTGTATACTTTATAACACTGGAAAACTTCAGAAAAAAAATACCACAACAGCTGTCACTTAGAAATGTATTAGGACTTTAATTTTACATTTTTAACACTTCTGTATTGTTTGCATTTTATTTCATGGATTTTCTTCAAGTCACCTGGTTAATAGGACTCTGCCCACACTTCTGACTCAATACACTTAAAACCTGGTTTCTGGGTTTGCTGCACCCAATGTAACTCTTCAGTTTCTAAAATTAATGACATTTGCATGTCCTGTCTGAGCTTCTCAAACTATCTCTGAAATGGGAGAAAATGAACAACATCATATATAGAGTTGTAGCTGGAAGATGCATGCTTGAACTAGAGTTTTATTTTAAGTTTTCATAGGAATTGTTACTTTCCTTTGCAGAACACCATCTTTTTAAGTGAAATTTGTGCTGTGTGTTATGTTACTGGGGAATCGAAATCAGGACTTCATGCAGCTAGGCAAGGACTCTACAACTGAGTTACATCCCCAATCATGTTTACATTTTAAATAACATTTTAAATTATTTACCAGATAAGTCATTAAGTATTTAATAGACTTTCTAGGAAATTTGGCCACATCCATCTTTCATCTTTGATTGTATTATTGTACAGTGCTAACATATTCTTGAGCTTGTCCAAACCCTAGTATAGGAAAACACTACTGGAGAAGTTTATATTTTCATGGCACCAACTTGATGAAAATTTAAGCTTTTCATTGATCATGGGGATTTTTAAACCCTTCAGATTAAACAGACTATTCAGGAGGCACACATTGTTCACCCAGGAGCACCTGTCCATATTAGTCAGTACCTGGTATACCTCAGTGTCTCTTTGGGGATATGCAAATGTGGTTAGAAAAGAGATCAAAGTGTTAACCATATGACCAACGGGAAAGACATTAAGAAATCTCGAGAGAATGGAACTTTGTTAATGTTGATTTTTGCAAAATGTAGAAATGGTCCAGGTGAGGCTGCCTGTCCCTGTTAGCTTCTCCTTCCTAGGTTAATAATGTTGGATAAGGTCTGGTGCAGCTCCTGATAGCAAGTAATTAGTTATTACTTATAGTAATTAGTTATAACCAAGTAATAAGTTAACCAATTAATATAAATATATGTATCGCAAACTAGGGGGGAAAGCCTCTACCAGTGGATGATGACATGACATCATCATATCAGAGCTTTGCAGAATCCCTAAATCAACTAATAGAATTTCAAAAACTGGCCAGCAAATGACCTCTCTGTTCAAGCAATTCAAAGGTCCCCAAAAAGACAATTCTATGGGCACTCCATAATGCTTGCTTGTGTTCACCTTATAAACCATTATAGTTTTTTATGCCCAAATAATAAAGACAGGGTCAGGAGCTAGAGATGGCATTATGTTAAAGGTTTCTTTTAATTCTCTGAATTGGGTGAATTGAACACACCTGAGTGCGCCCTTCCATATAAAGATACTTCAGGCTCCCCAGCTCCTCTCCGCCTCCTGTTTCCTGAGAGGATCTTAACCCAAGTTCCAGCATGATGAAGGCTTTAGTCACATTGGAAGGGCTGTTGCTGCCACTTTTTTCCTGGATGTGGATGTGCTCTGGGCAGAATCAAGGTATCTGGGTGGACAATGACTGCTGGTGTTTTCAAGGGAGAATTTCTCCATGGCCATGAGTCATGGGGCTTTTGATTGCTAGCGCTGTATTGTCCCATACTAAAAATTAAGAACTAAATTATTCTCATTAGTCCCATGCTTTATCCTCCCGTAGGGTCCAGATAATCCTGGTGGGTGAGTGAGGGAGAGCTGCACTCAAGGTTGCCCTGAATTCCTCTGAGGTTTCTGAAAACCAGTTTCTCCTTTTCTCCTCCCTGCACTTCTCCTCCTTGGGAGCTACTGGAATTTTCCACTAGGTCATCCTTGGACCACCTTGCTTTGCCATATGACTCTTCCCATTCCTGTTAATTCACCTGTTCTTTTGCCACTTCACATCCGAATTCCTCAACCACACACTCCTAACTGGCCTCCTTTATGCAATTATCCCCACCCCCAGAATATCACTGTAAATTTTTTTAAGATACAACCCTGAACAAACCCTGTCTTAAACACTCCAGGGCCTCCTGAAGCCAACTAGGTAAAGAATAGACTGGCATCCTATAAATATAATAGACTTCAGCATCCTATAAAGACTGACCTAAAGCCACCCTCAGACCCGAGGTGTCTGATTGCTTCCCACAGAATCACAGAAGGGACTTTTAAGATGCTTGCTTCTCCACTGACATTGCACAGCCTCTCTCCTGCTCCTGGTGAGGATGTGGTGCACAATTCTCATTAATGCCTCACACCATCCACACACAGATTTGCTCATCTCAAAAGAGGTAGAGATGAACTTGGAAGTCTTGTAGGTGTATAAACTGTTCTAACTGCTCAGAAGGAAAATGATGATGGGTGGTTGCATGAAATAAACAGAATTGATGTAGTTCTTTGGGGAGAGGTTTCCTGGAGAAGTCGTATTTGTATGTGGGATAACATTATCTTTATTTAGAAAAGACTTGGGTGTTGAAAAACAGGAAACACTAATTTTTACCTTAAGCTACAAAGGGTTTTGTGTGTGTGTGTGTGTGTGTGTGTGTACACAATACCTATGTTTCTCAGATGAGAATATACCAAGATAAATGGAATACAACCAGATTGGGGGGAAGAAGGAATATGAGCAGACTAAAGGGGTAGACAGGGCCTTGGAGGGCTGAGATGGTAAAGGGAGGAGTATAAACGAGAGGACCCCTTCCTTTATACAAATGGTTCTCTAAAAGTCTTCCCAATCCTTAGGGCAAAGTGCGGTCAGTGTTATTAGAGAGCTGGAGAAAAAATATGGAAGTAATGTTAAAGTTAGGAATGGAGTATTTGGTTTGTGACTTGAACACCAGGACTCAGAAGTGAGGAGAGTAGAGAGAGAAATCAAAGTTCTTGTCTGGCTCTGCCCTTCAGCTCACTATCCCAAATATGAGGGCCTGAATTTGTTTCAGATGCAAGGGCCTGATAGGGCAGAGCCTTGTAACTCTTGCTAAGGACTTTGGTCTTTTCTTACAAAGGAAATCCTAATCAGGAGAGTCCTTATATTTAGGTTAAGACATCAACTACCCTACCAATGAACCTACGGTAGTGATGGCATTTCAAAGCCTTGCCTGATGCCCTTCTCCAACCTGCCATTCTCAAACACAAAACCAGTTAGATGGAGGATTGTGAAAGGTAGAATTCTGAACAGGTGGTCCTTGTAAACAAGTTGCCTGATGAGGTAGAGCCTAGCCTGACTCTGCTAGCCAGTTTTAATTTGCACATCTAAAACCACTTGAGTTCCACTTTTTCTTTTCTACAAAAGGCAAAGAATGCTTATACAATTTTCCAAGGATATATAGAAATTCAAATTTAAAATAATTATAGAAATGTGATCCAAGAAAAGTAAATATGCAGGTGTTTTGTAAATATAAATAACTCTAAATTTTTATAAAATGGAATTTTGGAAGTTGGGTTCCCCCACCCCAACAGAGATACTTGTGGCAAAAAAAGGCATATGAGACTGTTGGAACTTACTGTCAAATGTCCCTTAAGCTTTAAAGCTGACAATGAGTAGCTTTAGTAAAATTTTTACACACTGTTTACCCTAAATATTGGATCTTGCCCTGGTGAAATCAGGCAGCTTTATTTGGCTTCTTTTTT
>PVHX01022058.1:0-28436 GCA_004024805.1 Geosciurus inauris | reverse complement strand
CTTTCAAAGGTCCCATCTCTTAATACTATAATCTTGGGGGTTAGGATTTCAATAACAGATTTGGAGGAAACATAAGCATTCATTCCACTGAATACTCTGATCAAATTCATTATATTTGCTTAGAGAAATCTGGGTCAAGTTGTGTTAAGCAAGACTGGCATCATGGTGATGTCCTGTCAGAGCCTTGGAATTTTTTTTTTTTTTGGTACCAGGAATTAAACTCAGGGATACTCAACCACTGAGCCACATCTCCAGCCCTATTTTGTGTTTTATGTAGAGAGACAGGGTCTCACTGAGTTACTTAGCGCCTTACTATTGCTGAGGCTGGCTTTGAACTCATGATTCTCCTGTCTCAGCCTCCCAAAGTGCTGGGATTACAAGCGTGTGCCACTGCTCCCAGCTTGGAATTCTTAATAATTTTTTTTTAACAATGGCTTTATATTTTCATCTGGCCTTAGACCTAGCCAATTATGTAGCTAATCCTGTATGTAAGACATAAACAATTTTAAAAAATTGTATGAGAATGCAAAATTCCAAGACTGATTCTGTTGTATATGGTTTCTATTAATTTATTTGTTCAGTCAGTTGGATATTGAACTTCTACCATATGCTAGGGCTGGGAAATAATCAAGAACAAGACAGATATGGTCCCAGCTCATGGAGCTTATAATTTAGTATACTGTTTTTCAAACATTTTTTGACCATGCATAGCACAAACCAATGTGTGTTTGTATGAAGAGAGAGAGAAAATTCCTTCACTTTACACATAAATATATAACATTTTATATATCAATTTGTATATTTTATATTTACTCATTGCTTTAGTCAGCTTTTTTACTTCTGTGACCAAAAGACCTGACAAGAGCAATTTTAGAAGTGGAAAAGTTTATTTGGTGCTCATGGTTTCAAAGGTCTCAGTCCATAGATGGCTGACTCCATTCCTTGGGGCCTAAAGTGAGACAGAACATCATGGTGGAAGAGTGTGGCTGAGGAAAGCAGCTGGGGACATTGCACCAGGAAAGAGAGAGAGAGAGAAAGAGAGAGATTGCTCTCTTTACTACAACAAAGTATAAACCCCAAAGGTAGACCCCCATCAATCCATCTCCTCCAGGCACATCCTACCTGCCTACAGTTACCACCCAGGTAATTCCTATCTAGGGATTAATGCAGTAACCAGGTTAAGACACTCATAACCTAATAATTTCACTTCTAAACTTTCTTGCATTGTCTCACACACGAGCTTTTGGGGCACAACTCACATCTAAAGCATAACACACACACACACACACACAGAAATGCATGGAAGAAAAATGGAATCCGTCAATACTCTTGCTATGTGGAATGCACTTTGCTGTTTTTTATTACTTTATTCCTTTAAAAAATTTTGGTTATAGTTTACTAATTTGATTTCTTCAGGTTCACACTTATTAAGAGGCAAAGCTGGATGCATTGCCAGGTTTGTTTAGCTCCAAAACCAAAGCTTTCAGCCACTTCACTCTGCTATCTCCAGAAATAGTCAAAAGAGCAGAAGACCTGGTTTCTAGGCCCAGTACTGCCACATAATAAACATGAGACATTCCACAAATCATTTAAGTTCTCTAGGGCTTAATTTTCTCCCCAGTAAAGTAAGCTTAATAGTAATATGTGAGGAAATACAAGTACTTCATAAACTGAAAAGCACTCTGGCACTGCAAGGAATGTTAAGAGTAACTCAGCTAAAGCAAAGACAATGTGCTTATTGGAGAATGATGAGGTATTTGTGTTTCCTAGGTTTTCAAGAGTTTATATTTTTCACCCTCCATATGTGGGTCTCTCCATCAGTCCGTCCACCTATCTTCTGATCTTTCCCCCAGTTGAAACCTCCTGCCTTGGGTGGACAAATGAATTCCAGGCTACCTGCTACCTCCTTTTTTTTTTTTTTTCAAATTAGGTTTCCTAAATTAAAACCATTGTTTTATTGAGACAGTTCTTTGAATGGTTGTGGAAAAGTACAGAAATGGGGTATTAGATCTCTTCAGAAACTTGCTAAGTCTTCCCTTTTCCTTTGCCAGTTGAAGATCTATTATCAAACTGCAAAAAACAAACACACAACTTACCAAAAAACCTGGAAAGTTTACTTGAAAGTTGAGATCAATGAAGAGAGAGAGAAAATTCCTTCACTTTACACATAAATATGTAACATTTTATATATCAATTTGTATATTTCATATTTACTTATTGCTTTAGTCAGCTTTTTCAGATCAATTTTTTTTCCTAATTTTTTTTACATTTTAATGTAGGCAGAAAAAAATACATGTTTATCATAGAGAATTGGAAGATATACAAGTACAAAGAAAATAAAACTCACCAGCACACTATATTAGATTCTTATTGAACATTTTACTTTTTTTTTTTTTTTGCTTCTTGCTGGGGATATTAGCTACAGACCAAACATTTCAGTTTTGAATTTAGTATAAAATTATGCATATTTTTATGTCTTTTAATATTCTTTAAGTACATGTATTTAATTGCTACATAATAGTCCATATTATAATTAATTTAATCAATTCCCTCTGTTAGAACATATTGTTTCCATGTTTTTGCTACTCTCAATAGGGCTTAGAATAGTCTTTTACTTAAATGTGTACATTTCTAATTATGTCGGATGTGTCCCAAGAAGTAAATTACTAGGTTGAATAGTATTCTCTTTATATTGCTCTATCACTCAAGCAGTAGCCACCACCACAGGAATTTATTGCAAAGTGTTGGACAGCCCACAGTTTTGTCAGGAAAACTAGAGCCTCAGGCTTAGAAAGTGGGAATGCATGAAGGCTGTGCAGCCGGAGCCCCAGACAAGGCCTTGCTGTAAATCCAGTCTAGCCAGGACTCCTCTGCCATTGCCACTGAGGCAGAATGAGAGCCTGCCACATCTGGCACTAGGCCTGGATATTGGACACTGGATACCAGACACTATGCTGGCAGCTCTGTCTTGGTGGGTCTTGAAAACTAGAAGCTGCTGCTGCAGCCAGAAGGAAATCTGCTCTTTCCCAGCTTCTCAGCATGACTAGCAACAGTCATATAACCCTAGGTAGTCACATCCCACCCCAGGGGAATATGAATACTTGGATGGGAATGAGAATACTTAATGTCTGTATCTCTAATAAGGGGATGAGCCCTGCCCAACACCAAGACTCACAAGAAGTTTTGCCAGTTTGATGGGCAAAACGTGATAACTTAGTCTTACTTTAATTTGCACTTATTTGCTTTCTAGGGAGGATGGACAGCTTACATAGATCTATTTGTAATTTGTAATTATTCTTTTGTGAATTGCCTACTAATACCTACATGACTTTACTATTGGAACAGTTAGCCTTCTACGAGGCTGTTCATCTTTTCTTTGTTTTAAGAACTCTTTTAACATCAAGACTATGAATACTTTGGCATATATATTGCATCTTTTCTTCAGTTTGACTTTTAACTTCATTTAAGAGCTTTTAATATTAGGCTGCAGAAGTTTATCTATTTTACCAAGTTAAGTCTGTTACCTTTTCCCATATTTTGCTTTTAAATTTAGAATTTCCCTAATCCAAAGTTAAATAATCACATATATTTTCTGACTAATATAAATAAACCTCATTTCCTAGTCTTCAGGTAAACTGGTCACATGGTCATGAAATCTTAGAAGGGAGATCTATATCCTAAAGTTTTGGAGGAACCCATCCCAATTTAGTAGAGGTAACACCAGATGGGTATTCTTTTCCCTACATGGTTCCACAGGACATGCCAAGTCCCACACAGAAACAGAAGGTTAGATGGAGACCGACCAGTTAAAAATGTAACCTACCATGAGCGTTCAGCTGAATGGTTACAAGAAAGTGAAAAAATAAAGTGCCTTCTCAGAGAAGTGGATTTTAAAAAAAGGTTTATTTACTATCTAATTTTTTGACAGACATTTGAGTCTCCATAGCAAAAACTCTCTTTCCTTTCAGAAATATATGCAGATAACCACCAGGGTGGGAAAGGTGATAGAGTAAAACATTAAAGAGGGTTTGGAGAAATTAAAAAAAAAAATGTTTTGTATAGTTGTTGATATACCTTTATTTTAAAATTTTATTTATGTACGGTGCTGAGAATCAAACTCAGTGCCTCATACATGCTAGGCTAGCATTCTACCACTGAGCCACATCCCCAGCACCTGGAAAATACTGACGATGCTAGAGAAGGAAAGGACAATGCTCAATTACTTTTACTGACCTCGAAGAAGTGGCTTCTAAGTTTTCCAGGTTGTTGTTGGTATTGTAAGAGCCTGTAATTTGCTGAGTGTGAAGCTCTGGAGGTGGCAAGGTATGGAAAAATGTGGCACACAGTTCCTGGAAGGGCAGAAGCAACAGCAGCAGCTAAAAATCTGCAGAGAACAGGTGCAGCTTAGGAGTGCCGAGAAAGGGGCGCGGGAACTAATACCCACAGGATTCGCTTCAGGACTGGGGTGTCCAGAGCTGTTTGAATCACCTCCTCTTCACCCTGTTGGTGAGGGAGGGATTCTTGCTCTAGGATTATGGGGAGAGCTGAACACTTGACACCTGACACTGGACAGGCGAGACCAACAGCAGTTTGTTAGTCATATCTACTCACAGCCTGAGGGAGGAGCACACTTCATGCCATGCAGGGTCACATGAGTGTCAGAACTTAGGAACAGAGTGAACAAGTTAGGGGCTGTGGGAGGCAGGATTTGAAGTATTGAGTGGACATGATGTCTCCTGATTCTGAAGGGAGAATATGATTTAGTTGTTTTTGAATAATTCTGCAGCTGGCAGGGAACTAAAACTCACTACTCAGGGATTAGCAGGAACTGTGCCTGGTCCCTTTGATAAGGAGGGTTGTTTGGTGAGGAGACCTTATCCACAAGAGCAGAGGAGGGAGGGGAACTTGCTGTTAGGCCCTTCAACTTTACAACATGTCAAGGCACATAATATTGAGTCTTAATTGCAGGTCTTACCCCACAAGGGTACTTAAGGGCATGGTTGATGCTGGGTTCCAGTGATTATAAGGACAGAAAAAGTCCAGGATAGAACACTCAGGTCTTGGGTAGAAATTACTTTATACTTCCAGAAATCAGGGATGTCAAAATAATGGTAGAAGTAGCATAAATTCTCAATCAGGTTGGGATTCAAAAGACTGAGCTAAGAAGGATCTCATCCATGGTAGCAGTCAAGAGACTGCTTATTGTCCAAAACCTATGCTCAGTGAATTTAGTAAGGAGATAGTGGTTGTCTGTAACTTAAGTTGCCTTATACAAAAAATGCACACTCTTTAGATGACATTGTATATACTGCCTGTAAGGAAAAGCAGAAGAGAAAGCAGATCCCATGGGCCTAGTCTTTAGAAACCCACATATCCTGTTATTCAGGTAATGGCAGTGGGAATTTATCTCAGTAAACAGCATTAGAAGTCATCCAGAGAAATTTCTGGGGGCTTCCCAGGAATATTTTCTCATAGTCTGACAGAAAATGCTGAGGTGGTACTTTCCAAACTAGCCAGCCCTATCTTGGATATAGGTTTAGCAACACGAAGTTTAGTGTCCCACATTCATCCAGTATTTGATGAACACCTACCAAGCACCTAGAATTCTTTTTTTTTTTTTTTTTGGTACTAGAGATTGAACTCAGGGGCACTCGACCACTGAGCCACATCCCCAGCCCTATTTTGTGTTTTATGTAGAGACAGGGTCTCACTGAGTTGCTTAGTGCCTCACTGTTGCTGAGGCTGGCTTTGAACTTGCGATTCTCCTGTCTCAGCCTCCCAAAGTGCTGGGATTACAGGCTTGGACCACCACGCCTGGCTTTCACCTAGAATTCTTTATCAGGTTGATTGGACAGATCATTCCCTCAAGGAGCTCCCAATCTTCCCGAAGAAATAACATAATTTTATGGGAAATAGCAATGCAGGCAAGTATTGAAAAGTTCCGAGATGGGGAGCAGGGAAAAAGAATGCTAGAAGTAGCCAGGCACAGGGGATGTGGCTCAGTGGTCGAGTGCCCTTGAATACCCACCTCCCCCTCCAAAAAAAGACTGCTAGAAGTCAATATGTCTTACTTACAAGTTTACACTTTTAATGAATTACTATACAAAACACATCGTATGACAAAATACTTTCTTTTTTTAAAAAATATTTTATTCTTTAGATGTCGATGGACCTTTATTTTATTCATTTATTTATATGTGGTGCTGAGAATCGAACCCAGGGCCTCACACATGCTAGGCAAGTGCTCTACCACTGAGCCACAACTCCAGACCGACAAAATACTTTCTTGATCTATGAGTTGAATCCTTTATGCACCCATATACTAAATAGTGGCTAAAGTTTCTCATTGCTTTAAGTGTGCCCATTTAAAGTTTCCAATTAAGGGAGGCACAGAGGGAGGTCTCCTCACTCACTCTCTCCTTTGTTCTGAGCACATTGCTTGATAGTCCCAGAGCTTGAAGGTGTCAGTGAACTCTACTGTGGCCCCCCTTCTTGTTTCCTTTCAAGTTGCTTTGGAGATACCTGAGGGTGATGAATGGGGACATAAATTGAAGTTTGGACATTTGGAGAATAGGTTACATAAATCCACTTGTTCTAAACCAGTTGAAGACTTTCCTACTATAGCTTTTCTCACTCTAGTCAAGCTCCTATGCAAAGATAGAGTTTGAATCAGATGAATAAGTTTCTGTCCTCTGTCATCTGTAGAACTTGATCATATCAATACTAGCCCAGAGGGTTCTGCCGCAACTCCAGGTTCAAGTTGCTCTTGGTCCACAGGCCAGAGTTGAGCAGCCTTGGATTTGTCCCTCAGTCACTTGTAGGGGTTTTAACTGTACAAACCCAAGCCTTATCCATAGAAATGTAATGCCCAAGCTCATGAGACCACCAGAGACCACCAGGAGTCCGATTCCGATGTAATCACAAAAGGGTCTTTTATTACAAGTTTGAGCAGGGACCGCACACCTTCACCGACGTAGCGGGTAGGCAGGTGTGGCCCCGAACAATGGCCGAGCAGGTTTTTATAGGGGGAGGGGACAGGTTGTGGCAGTGGACATGACGTATGCATCGCATCATTACACAAGCACCAATTACAATCATACAGCACCTATGGTGACAATATTGACCATTCAGAATCTGGGGGGGTGTTCATTACATTTGACGGGACCCAGTCATGACCTTAGAGAATCTTTTGAAAATGACCAACTGCAGGTGAGTTTAAAGGGCCCATGTGGAGTTTGGGCATGCGGTGGGTGATTGGCTAGTTTGTACAAAGTAACTATCTATAGTCTCTTAGACCCTGACTCAGACCTCAGGAATGCCAGGTTTATAATTTTTAACCTTTTTTTTAAAAATTAGTTTATTTAATTGCATTTCAAGTCATAGTACATATATAGAGCTCAGTTTTTCCATTTCTCTGGTTGCAAACCAGATAAAGTCACACCAATTTGTCTTCATACATGCACCAAGGGTAGTGATGACGATCTCAATCAACCATCTTTACTACACCCATTCCTCTTTCCCACCCCCCATCTCCCTCATGCCACATCCAGAGTTCCTCCCTTTCTCTTATGTTTCCCATTCCCACTCCCCAATTTTTAACCTTTGATTGGCTGCTCTGAGGGTGGTCCAAGAGTGGCTTTAGCCTTGAGCAATGTGTGGCTTTTCCTGGGATCTAAACTCAGGCCTACTAGTCTTTCTGGAGGGTCTGAAGCCTGTCATGGAATTTATTTAGCTCAGGTCTTTCAGAAATTCTGATTAAGGGAGTCTGGGTCTTATTCTATGAAGTCCATATGTGTCAGGGTTGAGATGAAGAACGGATATCTGTTCAATGTCAAGGGAAATCTTTAAACAATTGTAACTGATCAATACTATACTCATTTTTCTATGAACTCATTGATAATGAAAGTTTTCCAGTGGAGGCTAAATTTTTGAACAACCATTCTTCTCTATCATAAAATATAACTCCATACACTAAGGTGCCTTTTCTACATGATCTCATTAATCTGCACAAATGGGGCAGGTGTCATTATTATTTTCCTTGCCTTTTTAAAAAAATTTTTCTTTTTTGTACCAGGGTTTGAACCCAGGAGCACTTAACCAGTGAGCCACATCCCCAGTCCTTTTTATTTTTTATTTTGAGACAAGATCTTGCTAAGTTGCTTAGGGCTTTGCTAAGTTGCAGAGGCTGGCATGCACCATGACACCTGGCTATTGTTTTCCCTTTTGCACATGAGAAAAGTGAGATGTAGGGAGTATAAATGCTTTGCCTAAGATCAGATGGTTAAGAACAAATGAGAGCAGGACTGTTGTGAGGATATTTCCTGACCCACTACACTGTGTGGCCTCAGTCTTGGAGAAAGGCCCTGGCCCAGGGAGACAACTGAGTACCTAGGTTGGCTACAAGTACCTACTTGTCGGCTCATTCAGGGATCTCAGTCTTGGTTAGAAATCAGAGTGGGAAGAGGTGGAGTCACCAGAAGAAGAGACTAGTCTCTGTAGTTCTTTGCACTTACCCACTTCAAGCCCTTGGCTTCTATTTGGGCTTCTATTTGGTAATTGCTGAGGAAATGATTACTACCATTTATTCAGGGCTTATCATGCCAAGAATTGTGTGAATTACTTTACTTATATGAAATCTTTACAACAGCCTTAGGAAAAAGGTATTAGATCTTCCTTTTATAGATGTGGAAACAGGTTGAGTATCATGCTAGCATCACACAGTAAGGTCATGAGTCAAACTCAGAGATGAGTGGGATCAACTACAAAGGGATTATTTGGGGGGCAGTGATGTTCTGAAGGGCAGGAAATATCTATATGAATTATTTGGAGTTTCCCAGTATCCCCCTGTGTAAGCCAGTAGGTATTTACTTGGTTACTCTGAGAGGGAACCTGAGGATTATTTCAGCCCCAAAGATGACACTTCAATGTGGTATCTCTAACCTGAACCATTTTTAGTTCCAAGAGACTCCAAGATTTCTGGCACTCAGTTGGCTATTAGGCTTATAGCGGGCACAAGATTCAATATGCTATATGTAGAGATGGAAAGGATCAAGTATGCATACACAGGTGCATACTCACACACACACACACACACACACATACAAGTTTGTGGTATAGAGGAAGTCAGGGAAATTGTTCCTAGCCTTGCTGGTTGCTGTGTATTGCAGAAATCCCAGAGAGGAAGCAGGGCAGAGGTGGGGCTTTTTGACAACATTCTTTTACTCTGGATGAAGCAGGCTGCCAAATTCCTACATCTCCCAACAGGCCTTGAACCCAACTCCCCCTCTCCACATCCTCAGCTGCAAGCACTTTTTGATAGCTGTGAATCTTCTGAGGCTACATGTACATCACTGACTCTTCCCCCTGGCGGGGCGGGGGGGGGGAGGGGTCCTTGAGCCCCTTAAGGGTGGGGAGCACGAGCTTATGCTTCTGGCATGTCTGAAAGACACAGCCAATTTTAGGACTTAGAACCCCAGAGAACTAGGGTTTTCAAAGGCCACTCTTGGTCTTTCCTTTTATGCTTGGATAGCAGGCTAGTTTAAAGCAGGAAATGAAGAGCTGTGTCCAATTTTGCACTCAGAATCCTAGGGTGTGTTCTGAAGAGTACCTTTTGGTGTTCTATTCCCATGCTCTCTAACATTGAGTATGGCATCTGCATTTATCATATCTTTGCTGTGTCCTCAACCCCTGGGGTTTGGAATCCCACAGAAATCCTTAGGGAATAGGTGCTCTGGAGAGGGAATGGCTGGTGGCACAGGGCTTTTGAGCAGACAGCTATCTTCGGGAGATTGTTCTGAATTCAGAGGACTTGGGTTTAAATCCTAACTCTGCCCTTGAGTTAGCTGTGAACTTTTGGCAAGTCACATACTTTTTCAACCTTTGTTTCCTCCTCCAAACAATGAGAGCACTAGCAGGGTGCAGTGGCACAAGCCTGTAATCCCAGCACTTAGGGAGGTTGAGACAGGAGAATCGCAAGTTCAAAGCCAGCCTCGGCAATGGCGAGGCGCTAAGCAACTCAGTGAGACCTTGTCTCTACATAAAACACAAAATAGGGCTGGGGATGTGGCTCAGTGGTCGAGTGCCCCTGAGTTCAATCTCCAGTACCAAAAAAAAAAAAATGAGAGCACTAATGCCTGGCAGTGTGGTGACCTGATACAGCCTCTACCTGGGACCTGGCCAGTGTTCAACACACAGAGGTGGTATGATCTCAGTGGCACGGAGAAGGATCCTTGGGCCAAAACAAATCCTTCCCTTACCAACTTCCTGACGTGATCTGATCTCTACCCATCTCTTCAACCTCAAACAGGAAGAATGCACCCTTACTTTGCTTCCTTGAACAGCACCATGTTATTGTACCTGTTGTTCCCTCTTCCTAGAATGTTGTTCCCCTCTGCCTCCTCCTTGTTCATCTAGTTTGCACCTGCCTCAAGGTTTCCTCAGCCATTTGGAAAAGAACCTTTCAGTTGCACTGGCTAGGCTAGGTCCTCACTGGTGTGATTATTTTACTAATGTGTGTTAATTAATTGTACAACAAATGGCAGGAGAACCAAACATTAATTAAATAATGTCATCTCCATGAAGATGTCAATTTTACTCACCAGTTACTGATAGATACTAGATTTCAGTGACTATTTGTTGAAAGACTGAGCAAGGGACACATTCATCTAACAAAGGAGCATGTTTCTCACAATACAAGAGATCTCCCAAAATGTTGTTATTCTGAGGGTGGGAGGAGTTTATAGTCAAATAAATTGGACATCTTGGGTAAAACCAAGCAGACAGGCTTCTCTGTGGGACTTCTCAGCACCTCGATATATTAATAACATGCATTGTGAATTTCCAGTAGGAGGAGGGACGAAACCTAATAAGGAACTTGGTTTGTTTATTTACACCTCATTATGAATGAGTTTAATCAAAATCCTGCTAGAGAGTGAGTGATGGGGAGGCAGAAGAAGTTGTGGGCTCTGGAGGTGAGGAACTCTGCCTTTCTCCAGCCTACCTCCAAATCCAGAGCTCCTGGGCCCCTGGGAGCAGAATCTGCTCAAGTCTGGAAAGCCTGAGGCAGGTGACCTGTTCACAACTTAGTCCCTACAACTGCATCTTGGCTCCAGCGATATCCACCTGGATGTAAATTCTCTTTGTTGCTATTCTACCAAAATAACCTCTTCCTTATGTCAAGGATGGAAAGATATCTATCTAACAAAAAAAATTGCTATTTGTCTTCTTCAGTAAAAGGTTGACTCTGACAAAGTGATGTAAAGTTGGTGTGTCCCAAGGAACAGATCTGTTCTCTGTCTGGTTTTGTTTTCTTTAATTGCTTTTTAAATCCAGCATTCCTTTTCTCATCATTGGCTTGGGCTACAGGGCAGTACTGGTTTTGCTCAAGTGGAATATCTATTTGGAGTTGATTGAAAAAACAAAACTGGTTACAAGAAGGGTCAGGCGAGTCTTCAAGATAATTACAATTGAAATAAAAGGGTGATACCTAAACCAGAAGGTTATTTAAATCTAAACCTGGATGGTTTCTATATTCCAGACATTGACTTTTGAGATGCTGTGTTTGAATGCAAGCACGGGGTGATGCTAGAAACCTCACAGTGGATGAAGCATGTGAATGAGATAGAATAGAGCTAAAATGTTGGCTGCACTTCATGATGCTTCCAAGATGCCACTGCACTCATGCTAAGTGGGGAGGGTTTGTCTCCAGCTTGTTTTTTCTCCACAGTCAATGGGAGCAACTCAAGTTTCCCTTTACTAACGGTATGTTTTTCACCTTCCACTTCATTTTGCCTGTCCTAGAATCTAAATTATTTCCATCCCGTTCATTCAAGGTCCTGATCCTGCTTTTTAAACTAATCCAACAAACCAATTCACTGGCCAATGGATAATGATTAAAAATGTGAATTCCTCCCAAGTCAGGCCTTAGAATTTTAACAAGGGTCATCTGGCTAATATCAAACCAGTCACTCTAATGGTGGCAAGTCAGAGGTAGGATAGATGCTTTAGGGTAGATTGCCTTTAGTTTCCTTCAAGTCCCACACAGAGGCAGCTGTCTGCTTTGGCTTGGTAGGATTGGCTCAGGGACAGATCTTTGCTGTGCAGTAAAGGTAGGTTAAAGGGCAGCAGTGAACGGAATGGAACCCAGAATAGAAAACAGCACATGGAGATGGTATTTTGTTCATGGATTGGGGATTACTATCCTAAGCAGCCAGAATTTTTCCAGTAGAGTTTTATACAATAAAATAAACGTGTTCTGCACTTGTAGTGTTTAAATAAACACAGAGGATTTATTTCTAGCCATAATGTAAATTGGTGATGTGGAAAGTTATAAAAAGAGAATACATGCTAAAACTTCAGACCTCCTGGTTTCTGTCACTGTCTGTGGGCTTAAACAACACTGATTTCTACATAAATAACTTGCCCCTTATAAACTATTTGTAAGATGTTTTACTTTAAGAATTTCCCCCCTTAAAAAAAAAAGGTACTGTTAATGTGAACAAAAGTTTAAGGAAACTAACATGAGGAAACAAAGGGCAAAGTATAAGCTATATCTTTATATATATTTTCATTGGAATTTTGATTTCCTATGTTTGTGTTTGAAATTATAATCGAATGTTGTGTTCTAAGATATCCATTCCTAAAATATATCCTCCAATAGTGGCTTTCCAACTTTTTTTTTTTTTACTTTTACCTGAAGAAATGACTATTTTACCTTGAGATCCAACACACACACACACACACACACACACACACACACACACACGATCCTGATATAAAAGTTGTCTTTTATTTCTTTTTTCTTGTAAAAGTTGATATTATTATTTCACCTGAAGGCTGAGATCCACAGTTTGAAACACACTGCCTTAGAGAATCCCTTGCTCATTCATCTAAAAATATTTATAGCAGTACTCTTTGATATAGCAAAGAAGTAGGAAAATACATATGGACAATGATAAACATTGTATATAACAATTGAATGTAATTTGGAGTGAGGTGTTAGGAAAGGACTGTCTGAGGAAATAACATTTGAATTTAGCCTGGAAGGAAAAGACTGGCAAATAATGTTATATACTGAGCAGGTCTTGTAAGCAAAGAACTGTCTCACCCTGACCCTGGCAGTTAAGAAATCTGATGTGATTGGGCCTGTGTGACCAAGGGAACAGGCGCGTGATAAGATTGCATGGTCTGTGGACAATAAATTATGCAATGCCTTGTAGGCAATATTAAAGAAGATTTTTACCTAAGTGCAATGGATAGTCATTGAAGGGTTTTAAAGCTGGGAAGTGGTATGATCAAATTTATCTTTTCAAAGGTTGTCCTGGCTTCTAGGTAAAGACTAGGTTGGAGAAAGGATGAAGGGGCTCAGCATAGTGGTGCATGCCTGTGATCCCAGCTACTCAAGAGGCTGAGGCAGGAGGATCACAAGTTCCAAGCCAGCCTCAGCCATTTAGTGAGACTATCCAGAAATTAAACAAACAAACAAAAGGGCTAGGAATGTATCTCTGTGGTACGGTTTTTGTTCAGCATGTGTGAGGACCTGAGTTGAATTACTAGTCCTGGGGACAAAAAAAAAGAGGATGAAGGGAAACTAGTTGAGAAGCTATTGCTAAAATCTTTGATGACTTGGATTGTGGTGAGAATGAAACCAGAGAATATAGAAGATGCTTCAGGGGTTTTACCTATAGGACTTGATGATGTTTTCTTGGGGATTAAAGTTCAGGAAGAAGGAGGCAGATGAGGCTGAAGGTCTATATCAAAAATGAAGCAGCAGCTTTCTTGTAAGAACCTTTGAATAGATAAAAATGTCATTTACTGATATAGAAAACCAAAGTTGGGGAACATATCTGAGTGACCAAAGATTAAGAATTTGTATCTTAAATGCTGGTGAGACATCTAAATAGAAAAGTCCAATTATTAATAAACTATACAAACCTGGAGCTTAGCAAGATTAGCCCGAGTCGGGTGCAGTGGCGCACGCCTGTAATCCTAGCACTTTGGGAGGCTGAGACAGAGAATCGTGAGTTCAAAGCCAGCCTCAGCAAGGGCGAGGCGCTAAGCAACTCAGTGAGACCCTGTCTCTAAATAAAACACCAAATAGGGCTGGTGATGTGGCTAAGTGGTCAAGTGCCCCTGAGTTCAATACCCGGTAGCAAAAAAAAAAAAAAGATTAGCCTGGAGATATATGTTTGAGAGTCAGCAGTTCTGAATACAGACGATCAAACAAAACCCAATCTGTATTCTCACCCAACAATTAATATAAAATGCTTCTATGACCCACAAATGTGCAGCGATTCTTTCCTAGCAGCAAGCAAGCAATCTGTTCTACAGTGGACACCAGCTTGGTGTCCTCAAATTGAATTTGATTTTGACCTTTCTAC
Source organism: Geosciurus inauris (assembly GCA_004024805.1). Classification (NCBI taxonomy): domain Eukaryota; kingdom Metazoa; phylum Chordata; class Mammalia; order Rodentia; family Sciuridae; genus Geosciurus; species Geosciurus inauris. The sequence goes on along the minus strand of PVHX01022058.1, from coordinate 14,058 downwards.
CTGGAGATGGTATCAGATTCCACAGGCTTGGACTCACAAGAAGGCCCCCACCTCAGACACCAATCACATCTAATAAGTCTTATCTATACTTCTGACTAAGTGGCAGTAAATTGATGTTTCCACTATCTAGTACTTGGGTTTGACCAATTTGCTAGAGCAACTCATTGAACTCAGGGAAACACTTATATTTACTGGTTTATTATATAGGATATTACAAAGGATACTAAGGAACACCAGATGAAGACAGATAGAGCAAGATATGACAGAAAGAGCTTGGAGCTTTCATTCCCTTTCTGGGTGCGTGGCTATCCAGAAACTCTCTGAACACTGTCCTTTTATTTTTTATGGAGGTTTCATTATATACACACAATTGATTAAATCACTGGTCATTAGTGATCATTATAACCCTCAACTCTTCTCTCTTCCCCAAAGTTGGAAGTGGAGTTGAAAGTCCCAACCTTCTAATCCTGCCTTGATCTTTATAGAGATCATCCCCAATCCTGAAGTTACACTAGGAACCATCCATCAATCAGTCAACTCACTAGCACACAAAAATACAATGTCACTTTGAACATTTTGAAGATTTTAGGCATTGTGTGTCAAGCAACAGGGATAAAGACCAAATATACATTTCATCATGTCACAGTAATCTGAATAAGTGAGGGCATCCTGGGATGATGAAATGAACACAGAGAGGAAAGAGTTCAAGACAGAATGATGAGGAGACCCATCATTCAGATGTGGCTTGAGGAGAAAGGATCACAACAGGAGTCTGAGAGCGATGGCCACAGAGATGGTAGGAAACATGGAGTGTGTGGTCTCATAGAAGCAAAATGAAGAGAATGTTTAAGAATTGGCCAGTATGCAATAGTGTCAAAAGCTGCTAAGAAGATAAATGTGATGAGATTGAGAAGTGTCTGTCGGATTTAGCCAAACCATGTCACTGATGTCTTTTGCAAGAGCTATTAGAGATCGGTAGGGCACAAGGATGAAAGGAAGGAAAGTAGGGAGAGTAGTGTGGATGATTTGGGTGAACCTAAGCAGGAAAGGAGGGAAGAATGATGGGAATAAAGTCAGAGGAGAATGTGTTATCAAGGGGCTATTTTTACTTGTTGAGAGTGGAAGATGAGAGACTTCTCAACTTTGGATGGAGTTTTATCCAATAAACCCATTGTAAGTTGAAAATTTCCCAAGTAAAAAAAGGCACTGAATACATCTAAATTACCAAATATTATGGCTTAGCAACACAGCACACTGTAGAGCTTGTGTTGTTCCCTACTGTGATGGCATGGCTCAGTGGGAGTTGTACCTTGTTGCCACTGCGTCTTGAAAGAGCATCATATGGTTACCGCTAGTCCAGAAAAAGATTAAAATTCACAATTCCAAGTATGATTTTTGCTGAATGCATAATGTTTTTGCTCCATCTTAAAGTTGAAAAATCCTAAATTAAACCATTGTGAGTTGAGACCTTTGTATAAGGATGTTTAAATGCTGCTTGGAAGGCTTGTGTGGATAATAAAAGGCTAGAAATGCAAAATGAAAGTGTACCATTAGATCAGGGTCCTCAAACAGGAGACAGATCCCGTGTGGTCGAATGGCTTCCAATAGGAAGAAGGATGTCTCCTCCTTTGTGGCAAAAGGGTGGAAAAGGGTGTGTGCTTCCAAAAAATTCTGTAGGTATCATAGTGGGAAATTCCTGTTTGACAAGTGCAATATTCTCTATGAAGGTAAATTAAGAGGGTGAATCAATTCAGAGGGCTTTGGCTGAAAGCAACAGAAAACCAAAAGCAACTTACACTAATAAAAGTTTATTTTTCTTCCTTAATTTGAAGTCCTTAGCTGAGCAGTTCCAGAGATGTATCAGTAGCTCAGCAACACCGTTGTTTTAGTCAATTTTTGCATTGCTGTGACCAAAATAGCTGGCAAGAACAACTTAGAGGAGGAAAAGTTTATTTGGGGCTCACGGTTTCCGAGGTCTGGATGACTGTAAGGTGAGGCAGCACACCATGGAGAAAATCTGCTTAGCTCATGGCAGGACCAGGAAGCAGAAAGAGAGGCAGAGAAGCAATGGCAGAGAAGATGCACCTTCCAGGACAGCCCCCAGTGACCACGTCTCTTAGTCATACTCCTCCGGTCTACAGTTACCAACCAGTCAATCCATCAAAATAGCATCCACTGATTAGGTTACAGCTCATATATTCAAATCATTTCTCCTGTGAATATTTCTGCATTAACAGGAGCTTTTGAGGGACACCTCATATCCAAACCACAACATCATCAAGGACCCAAGCCTTTTTATCTTTTCATTCCACCACTCTCAGCAGAGTAGTAATGCCTCCCTTAGGCAGCAGAGTGACTATCTCACTCTCACAAGATAGCATCAAAACAAAAGGAGAGGAAAAGTGAATTCCTTTGGAGGTAACCCTTACCCAGAACCACCCCTTGCCAATTTATGTCTACATTCATTGGCTAGGGCTTGATCACATGCTCACCCCTAAGCTAAGTCAAACACTAGTAAAGAGTAGTAGGAATATATATATATATATATATATATATATATATATATATATTTTTTTTTTTTTTTTTTGGTACTGGAGATTGAACTCAGGGCACTCAACCACTGAGCCACATCCCCAGCCCTATTTTGTGTTTTATGTAGAGACAGGGTCTCACTGAGTTGCTTAGTGCCTCGCCCTTGCTGAGGCTGGCTTTGAACTCACGATTCTCCTGTTTTAGCCTCCCTAAATGCTGGGATTACAGGCTTGTGCCACTGAGCCTGGCTTGTTTTTTTAATCTTATTTTTAATGCACTTAACAGTAAAGGGAAATTAAAAATTTAAATAATTGGCATGAATTTCATTATTTCTCTTCATATTGTACAAAGGCAGTTTCAAATGCAAATATGAAAGCATTTCACTCCTGGGTGGTTTTAGTCAGTTTTTTTTTTTTCTGCTATGACTAAAACAACAATTTCGGAGGAGGAAAAGTTTACTTAGGGGCTCACAGTTTCCGAGGTCTTAGTCCATAGACAACTGGCTCCATTCCTCAGGACTGGAGGTAAGGCAGAACATCATGGTGGAAGACTGTGGCAGAAGAACCGGGTGCGGCGGCTCAAGTCTGTAATCCCAGCACTTAGGGAGGCTGAGACAGGAGAATCACGAGTTCAAAGCCAGCCTCAGCAAGGGCAAGGCACTAAGCAACTCAGTGAGACCCTGTCTCTACATAAAACACAAAATAGGGCTGGGGATGTGGCTCAGTGGTCAAGTACCCCTGAGTTCAATCTCCAGTACCAAAAAAAAAAAAAAAAAGACTGTGGCAGAGGGAAGTGGCTCATATAATGATCAGGAGTCAGAGAGAGAGAGACTCCACTTGTCAGATACAAATATGTACCCAAAGGCATACCTCCAGTGACCCTCCTCCTCCAGCTGCACCCCACCTGCATTCAGTTACCACTCAATTAATACCATCAGGTGATCTAAATTCACTGGTTGGGTTAAGGTTCTCATAACCCAAGTATTTCGAGGAGTAGGAATATTTTGATTGGCAATTTTTTTTAAAGTTGGGAATTAAACTCAGGGTGCTCTACTGCTGAACTCTATCCCCAGCCCTTTAAAAATTTTTTTTTTTTTTTTTAAATTTTGAGACAGGGTCTTTCTAAGTTGCAGAGACTGGCCTCAAACTTGCAATTCTCCTGCTTCAGCTTCCAGAGTTACTGGGATTACAGTCATAAAAGTTTTGCTTGAGTGCTCTCTAAAAGAATTTTGAAATTTGATGAAATGGGTAGGATTTTAAAAACATAGTTCCTTTATCCATGGGTGAAGGTAGCCTGTTGCTTTAAAGAAACAGGACTCAGAATCAGATCTATGTTTATTTTTTAATAAATACAAATGCTATGAAAACTTGTTCATATAAATCAGTAAATGATAATAACACAAATTTTTTTTTTGGTACTGGAGATTGAACCCAGGGGCACTAGACCACTGAGCCACATCCCCAGCCTATTTTGTGTTTTATGTAGAGACAGGGTCTCACTGAGTTGCTTAGTGCCTTGCCGTTGCTGAGGCTGGCTTTGAACTCGAGATCCTCCTGTCTCAGCCTCCCAAAGTGCTGGGATTAAAGGTATATGCTACCGCTCCCAGCTAATAACAGGAATTTTGATATGCACTACTATTCAACTCTGAACTCTTCAGAGTTATGTTACAAAATTTCAGTTATTTATAATCAAAATTATTTTTAGTCATCTGTCTTACTCAATTAGGTCTTCTTTCAGTCCCAATGAAAACAAAGAATTAGAACCCACATGCTTTGCAAAGAAATCTGTTCATTAGATGTTAGAATCACTTATTTTCTCAATGTCTGAGAAAAATATAAGAAGGCCATATGAAGCTTAGTGTGGTGACGCATGCCTGTAATCCCGGCACTTTGGGAGGCTGAGACAGGAGAATCACGAGTTCAAAAGCCAGCCTCAGCAACAGTGAGGTGCCAGCAACTCAGTGAGATCCATCTCTAAATAAAACACAAAATAGGGCTGGGGATGTGGCTCAGTGACTACTAATTATACCAGTCACTCACTCTTTCATTTAGAGGTACCTTGTTTATGGAGCTAAAGTTGACTTAAACCAATTAAAACACTGTAAAATTGAAAATTGTGCATTTTAGAATTTTTCTTTTCAAAAGCAGATATTTAAGAATTAACTACAGATAGATGAATAATTTCATTTCATGGTTACAAAAGTGGTGTATAGTCATACATTTGATATTGTTATAATTGCATATCCTCATCTGAGAGAATGAAGCCAGCTTTATATACTATCTTGCATCTAGCGAAGTTATTGTCCTAAACTTGTATGTAAATAGAAATCCTACTTTTCAGAGTGCAGTTGAATCTACGTAAAAATCTGCATAAAGTTAAAGAGAGAAAAGGAGGGAGTAGTAATGGGTCCTTCTGAATTCAGGCTTACAAAAGGATTATAAATGATTGTTGTTAACAGGGTTGCCTTGGAATGTATCCCTAAGGCTACGGAAAAATGAATGTGTGTTCACAATATCCAGTAATCTTTTGATAAATATTGGTAAAAATGTTTTCTTATGGGTTTGAACAAAAAAAGTAAAACATTAACTCATCCATGTTCCTTTTACTCTAAACTGCATCATTTACCCATTGGAAGTCAACATAGGATTTTCATTTCTTCTTCCTTAAATCCAACAAAATACACAATTGAGGCACAGTGGTAGACACAGATAAGAGACAATAGGAATCCAACACTTTCTCACTACTGTGAATTGTGAAAATTCACAAATTGCTTTGCTCTATATTTGGTTTCTGCTGGCCTGGTTTTACAATCTTGAATATGTGAATTTCACAACAGAAAGATAAGCCCTGGATCCTTTCCATAGATGAAGAAGGTAATACTACCATCAACATTTTTTATGAGTCACTAAATGAAAATTGTCAGCACTCCTGTTTTAATCAGCGTCGCGAGCAGCACAATTAATAATTACTCGGAGGTGGATTGTCTTTAAATGCAAGTGTATATTCAATCACAACAATCATCATATGTAATCAATTAATGCAAAAATTGTCGGGTGTGTTGGAGCACCCCAACTAGTATTCAATGTGCACTAATTAAACACTATAGGTAAGTCGCACTATCCTAGGGCAACTAAACACTACCAGTAATTCACACAATCCTAGGGCAACTAAACATTACAAGTAATTCACACAATCCTAAGGCAACCATGAGCCCCAAAATACCTCTGATGCCAGGCGACTTCTCTTAGCCAAAGAGCAGACGTTGTCCTTTGGTGGTTCTCTTCAGCCAACGGCTGGACATCAGGGAATAGTGGAGTTGATCCAGGGACGGACAGCAAGGCGGCCAGTATCACTGATGTCCTTGGAGCAAAAGTCCCCGATGTGGCAGGACAAGCAGTTTAAATGCAGTTCCAAGTTGGTAGTGTGAGCTGGTGATTGGTTATACCCAATAAAAATCAATGTCCATTGGTTATGTCCAGTGAGATAGTATAATTGCAACGGGGCATATTCTTTGCACATGTGCATGAAGTTGTGCTCCCTATCAATTAAAACCAGTCATTGCTAAGTATGCCTATGGGTAGGTGCCCCTTACAGTTCCTTATCGATTGTAGGCAGGCGTGACTAAGCATGTCAATGGCTGCTGTTCCTTATGGCCAGCAACTTAGTGATTCCCCGGCATGTCAAGGCATGTCTATGTCATATGGCCTTTACAATCAGCTTTTTTGCTTATATTTTGCTTATATTTTTTATAAGGAGGAAAAGTTTATTTGGGGGCTCACAGTTTCAGAGGTCTCAGTCCATAGATGGCTGACTCCATTCCTCAGGGCCTGAGATGAGGCAGAACATCATGGCGGAAATGTGTGGCAAAAGAAAAGCAGCTTGGGACATGGTACCAGGAAGCAGAGAGAGAGCTCTGCTCAACAGAACAAAATATAAACCTCAAAGGCACACTCCCGTTACCCGCTCCTCTAGCACACTCTTCCTGCCCACAGTTACCATCCAGTTAATCCTTATCAGAGGATTAATGCACTATTTAGGTTAAGGCTCTCATAGCTTAATCATTTCACCTCTAAACTTTATTGCACTGTCTCACATATGAGCTTTTGGGGCACACCTCACATCTGAACCATAACAACTCCCACCACCACACTCTACAATATATTTGAATTCAAAATATCCCCATACAGGCCAAACACCCCATTTCTAAAACCATGCTTCATTCTCTTTATTATTATTATTATTATTGTGGTACTGGGGATTGAACCTAAAGCCAGAATTAAAAATAGGCAGTCAGAGTAGATAGATAAAATCAGGCCAGATTGAGGAAAACAAGTTAAACAAGTCTAGTTCCAAAAGCTTGGAGGATCCCTTAGTGAAAGATAAAATGTTAATGTCCCCCAAAGCCCAGCAGTTATTGCCCTTCCTAAAGATTTTTTTTTTTTTTTAGTCGTGCTGGGGGTTAGAACCTAGATCCTTGTGCATTGAAGGAAATCACTCTACCAACTGAGCTATATCCCCAGTACCCCTAAAGAATTCTTAATGAAGCAACTCAGGAGTAGGCAGGAAACTACTAATCTGCCCTGAGGCTCCTTCCTGACCCATTACCCCTCCCTAACCCTCAGCCCATCTGTTTACCACCTTTTGCCTCCCCACCAGCATCTTCCAATCACAGGTACAGGAAGAGGGGAAATTAACAAGATAGAGGAGAGGAATGTAAAGGGACAAAGAAGACATTAGTTATATAAAAGGGATGGGACTTCCTCATCCCACGGATTCCACCTTTTGGGTCCTCTTCTTCCTCCATGACAAGTCTGTTCTTCTATCCTTTAAATAAAGCTTCACTTTCCACTCTTTGCTTGCTTGGCGTTCCTTTCTGGTGTTATACTTCAGCATTCAGAGAAGCAGGACTCAGGGTAACTGGTAACCGGCCGTTTCAAGCCTAGGGTGCTCTACTACTGAGCTACATTGTGGGCCCTTGTTATTTTTTATTTTGAGACAAAGTCTCACTAAGTTGCCCAGGCTAGCCTTGAACTTGTGATTCTCCTGTCTCAGCCTCCTAAATCACTGGGATTACAGGTGTGCACCAACACACCTGTCTGCTTCACTCTTAATGGAAAATGTTATAAAGACATACATTCCTATCATGGGTTTATGGTGCCTTAATTAAAAAAAGCTTCTCTGATATACTTAGAAATTTGCTTGGTTTAGTACATTGAACCATGCACACAGCAAGATTTAAGGACAAAATGTATGAATTTCTTCTGTGATATCAAAAAGGGAAATTTTGAAAGGGGAGGTGAGAATAGAAAACTGGTAGGAGCTGGGCGCGGTGGCGCAAGCCTGTAATCCCAGCACTTAGGGAGGCTGAGACAGGAGAATCGCGAGTTCAAAGCCAGCCTCAGCAATGGCGAGGTGCTAAGCAACTCAGTGAGACCCTGTCTCTACATAAAACACAAAATAGGGCTGGGGATGTGGCTCAGTGGTCGAGTGCCTCTGAGTTCAATCTCCAGTACCAAAAAAAGAAAAGAAAACTGGTAGGGACATTTTCTTGATTAAGAAAAATTTACAAAATTTTGCAAAAGGTGGTTCAGTATCTGAAAGCAAAAAATTACCGAAATGGGTACAGACCTCTATGGATCAGTGAGGCTTTTATTAAGTGGCCAAGGGGCTCATTTCCCAGCAGCATGCTACAACAAGGGTCTGAGTTTATAGGGTTCAGCAGAGCCAGGTCATGGGATGAGTTGGTTTGGAGGGCTCATTTTAGGGTCCAACAGGAGGGCAGGTCGGGGAGTTCCTGGGCCTATTGTACTCGGGTCAGCTGATTCAGTCAGGTGGGGGTCAGGTGTGAGTTCCTTTTGTGTTCTTCCCATTTTCCCCTCCTGCTTTCCCTCTGGCTGAGGCCTGGGCTTCTAAATGACAAAAGCTCCTATTTACCACGGACATCTCCCTGCACACAAGTGGCAGGAAGGTGGGTTGGGGGGGAGGGACCGGCTGCAGATAGGGGAAGTGCCCTGGGGTCTATTCTCCATGTCCTTCAGTACCGGTGCCCATTTTCCCTTGGATTGTCCTTTTGTTCCCTTGAGGGTTCACTTACACAGATTAAGTACTCTGAGCTTAGTTCAAACATGATTCTATGTCAAATAAAATTAGGATTCTGCAAACAAGGACAATCTTACAATGTCTGCAATAGTCTTCCGAGGGTGAGTCAGAGAAATAGCAATTGTAGAAGAAGGGAACTCAAGCCTTCCAGAGAACAAGAGTAAGATTGCTAGGCTATGCAGACCACCTGCTGGAATCTGTAATTAACATTTGATTGCAATGCCAGTCTGAATTGGTTTTGTCATTTTTATGTTACCACTCAGTGCTCAGGCTTTGACACAGGGCAGGTGAATGGTGGAGCTCATTCAGGACAAAGGTTGTGTAGGCAGATAGTGTGAAAGAGACAAAGGCAATTAAGCCCAGAATATTTGCAATAGAATGGTTGTAATGATGGGGCCTAGGAATCTAAGCTGGTATTGGAGCAGACTGAATTTGCACCCACCCCCAACCATTGGGAACAAAATTTCTCCTGCTGAGAAAGGAAGCTAAAGGTCTGAGTTCCCCCACCACCCTGACAGGCACCAAAGAAGCTGGAAAACAGAGAGGAGGAGATTGGCTCCCTATCCCAGCTGCCCTGTTTAACACGGGATAACTAAATCTAATTACGTGTATCACTTGGCTTTTATTTCTGTAATTTGTCACTGCTTCTGTGGGGTCACTGGGGAGGAGTTATCTAGCTGCTTCTCTTGGGTTTTATCAAACTGCATAAAGTTCATTTTTCCCTTTTCTGTCTTTTAACTATTTCTTATGTGGGCAAGTAGCAGATCCAGCCAGCTGAGATGTAGGCAGGGTCCCTGGGTTAGGTCGTTGGTAACAGTATGGGTAACGGAGGGCAAAGGGGCATGATGGAAATAAAAGTGGTACACAGATCATAGATCAAAAAGCCTGATGAGGCCAAGTAGGAAAGCTCGAAGGAGAGAATCATGGGTGAAAAATGGGATGTTTGCATGTTTGTGATTGGTGAGATGATAAATTGCTGAGGGCGTGTAACCATGACCCTGAACAACTATGGAGGAAGATCACCAGGAATTAGGAGGTTAGGGAATGGCAACACAGGGCTATTGGATGGTCTTCAAAGTGAATGGCCATAGACATGTGAAAGGGGCTGGTGCGAGTGAGGCCTTTGGTCAGTGTGAGCAGGAAGCAAAGGGAGGACCAGTAGGTAGTTATCCCTAGGTGTGTGGGTGGGGCGTTTATGAGGGTGGGATGAAGAGGAAAGGCCCGGAAGTGGCTCTGAACAGCATGAAACAGAACACTTCCACTTCTCAGCTGGCACGGTGGTGCAAATCCCAGCACTTTGGGAGGCTGAGACAGGAGAATCGCGAGTTCAAAGCCAGCCTCAGCAACAGTGAGGCACTAAGCAACTCAGTGAAACCCTGTCTCTACATAAAACACAAAATAGGGCTGGGGATGTGGCTCAGTGGTTGAGTGCCCCTGAGGTCAATCTCCAGTACCAAAAAAAAAGAACACTTCTGTTAGGTTGGTTCAGCCTGTCCACTTAGTGGCGGCCAACCAGACGCTGATCTCAGCAGTAGAGGCGCCTCCTGTCAATCAGCGGGCTTTTCCTGACTTATCCAGGAAGGACTCTGGCCTTCTCTTCCTGCCTTAAGCCCTCCCCTTCCTGACTGAGCCTTTTAAAATTTTCTGTGCCCCAGAACATGTGCGCTATTCTCCCTTACACACTCTGATGGACAGGAGAGTTCAGCCCGAGAGCGTATATTTCCAATACAGCCTTGCCCAGTGGTTTTAATTCGCCTCCTTTTGGTCATCTGGCTTTACAACTTCCACTTCTCAACCCTGAGGGTGCTTATCAAAGTTCACAGGCTGTGCACTGAACAGAATCCTACCTCTCTTTGTGCAAATACACTGGGATTGTGGGTGGATGGGGCTAACCCTGAAAATTTATATACCCAACATTGAGAAGTAAGAGCCAAATGGAAAATACAAAACATTCATACTTTCCAAATGTATGGAAACAAATGGATGTTTTTATTAGAGACTGCATGAAGAATTTCCCTACAATTCTCAATTTTCAGCCACTTCTTTGGTATCTCTCTTCCACCCCTGTCAGATTTAGTTAAGAGGGCTTCTCACTCTATTGAATTATAATTTATTTTATTCAAGTCCTACCAATACAATAATTTTGAATTTAGTGATCTGTACTACTACTTATTTTCTACTTCTTTCTGCATTTAAATGAATACTCAGTGAGTGACATGAACTATGCTAGGCATGGATTCAACATTTTCCATCCATCAAGGAGCTTTATCTAAGGGAAGATAATGTGGATTATAGTTAGATATTTTATTCATGCATTTATCCATGAACGCATTTAAATTTTTTTTTTACATTTTTAGTTGTTAATGGACCTTTATTTAATTTATTTATATGTGGTGCTGAGAATCAAACCCAGTGCCTCACACATGCTAGGTAAGTGCTCTACCACTGAGCCACAATCTCAACCCCTAAAAAATTTTTTTTAGTGGTCGATGGACCTTTATTTAATTTATTTACGTAATTATATGCAGTGCTGAGAATAGAACTCAGTACCTCACACATGCTAGGCAAGTGCTCTACCACTAAGCTACAACCTCAGACCTGCATGCATGTATTGATTTATCCATCCATCTACCGCTAAGCAAACATTTATTAAGTGCCCAATTTGAACATGGTGCTGTTTAGCACTTTAACCACAGTACATCTATACAGATCCATAACCTGTAATAATGAGTCTGATGAGTAAAGATAATTTCTTAAGCTACAGAGTACATTTTACTAAGGCTTAGCAATGGATAAAATGCATATGATTAGCCACAAAAATACCCCAAAAGGCAATATAATGTGCCTGAACTTTGAAATCAAATGGACTTGGATTCAAATTCTGATTCCATCACATTTTAGTAGTTGGCCTTCAGGCAAGTTTATTATCTATGTTTCTTGGTTTCCTTCTCCATAAAATGAAAATATACCTATCTCATGAAGTTGTTAAAATTTGAGCAAGATAATACCTATAAAGTCTTTAGCAAATATGTTCTCATGAGGTAACACAATGCCATAGAGAAACCATCATTAAGGAAAATAGAAACAGACAAGACTGGATGGCAGCTCTCCATAACCTTTTCCTTGTGCTCTGCCAAAATCCGTAACGAACACTTAGAAAAGAAAGGGTGTGAAAACACAGGCATCAGGGCATGAAGACACATGCACGGACACATGCACACCACAAATGCATGAAGACACACACGTGTGTACACACATGCATATGTGGGCCCATGCATAATTTGGGACACAAGAACCCACAGGCAGAGTGGAGTGCTCCAGGTCATCTCTGTGACTCAAGACTTTTTCCATTTTGCCAGGGAACCAGCTGTTCTCAGTACTAGGAGTAAAAACTAGTTGTGCAAGAGAATTAGGATTACATTGGCCAGATGCTTTACCTGGGGCTGAAAAAGACACTGGTTCAGATCTGACACTGTCAGAATTTTGCCGTGTTTCTGCTGAGCCATCATAGCTTCCCTCTGAAAATGATAACAATGAGGGGGAGGTGGTTAATTTCAGCAGTTAACCAATATATTAACTTCTCCCAGAGCAGAAACTTTCAATTTTCCTGAACATTGGAATTACTATGGAGCTAGTAAAAAGTACTGATGCCAGGTCCCATCTGGGGGATTCTGATTTAATTGGTGTGGGTGGCAGCCTGGGCACAGGGATTGTTAAAAGCTGCCCAAGTGATTCTAATGAGCAGCTGGAGTTGAGAACTTCTGCCCTAAAGCCTATGCTCCCACTTCAAACAACAGAGGGGTTCCCATCCATATGGTGTGAAGCAGATGGTGCCTGCACACACGCATACACACACATACTCAATTCACACAAGACTCTCACATACACTCACATGCACACACACAATCCAGCCACCTCTTTCCTATCCTTGAGATCTCATTGACAAACCATGAAGCGATAGAGTGAACGGATACTAAGGAAGTTTTAACTTGAACACAGTTGGGGGAAGAAATCCTGCAGAACAGGGAAGGGCCCAAGATCATTTGCAGACATGAGAGAAGCCATTTGTATGGAGAAAGAAGGAATAGGAGGCTCGTTTGCCTCGGCTTATTTTCAGCAATTGTGATAGAAGGATGGAATGAAGGAAGGGAAAGGAGTAAGAGGGAAGGCAGTCAAGGGCAGGACCACAAAGGTGCACCAGTTTGGAGATGGACTGGGGTATTGCAGGAAGTCTAAGCAGCCCCTCATAAGAGTCTATGCAAAGTCAATGAATTACAAGGTCTGCTGGGAAAGGGAGGAGACTCAATTGATGACAGGTACATATTTGTTGGGTTCCCTTCAGTTAAATTTGTAAAATTTTTCACCAGCCACACCTTGATTCTGTTATGAATGATCATGGCCCCAGTTTGGAAGATTTAAAAGACCCTAATCCCTGACTCAGCACATATTTTCTCTCCTTCCCTTCTTTCCTTCCCTCCTTCCTTCCTTTCCTTCTTTCTTCTTCCCTCTCTCTCTTTCTTTCCTTCCTTTCCTCCTCCCCTCCTCCCCTTCAGCCATCTTCTAGTAGGCACCATGGCCAGATCCTCAGCCCAACTCACCACACCCTGCAATCCACAAACTAATTGTAGTACATGGTCATTTTCACTGTACTTATGCCACTTCCCTTTGAGAATGGCCCTGGCGCCATCCACATGGTCTCCCTTGGGATTCTCATAATCTCTACCTCTTGTTTATTACATCTGGCATGGTTTAAAGATATACTTATAGCCAGGTGCAGTGGCACATGCCTGTAATCCCAGAAGCTCGGGAGGCTGAGGCAGGAGGATCTCGAGTTCAAAGCCAGCCTCAGCAATAAGCGAGGGAGTAAGCAACTCAGTGAGAACCTGTCTCTAAATAAAATACAGAAGGCTCAGGATATGGCTCAGTGGCAGAGTGCCCCTGAGTTCCATCCCTGGTATCACACTCCCAAAAAAAGGTACACATATGTGCTGAGGGAGAAAATGCAGCTAAGTGATCCCAGAAAAGATGATACCCAATACTTTGATATTTTAATAAATTGTTCAGTGCAAAGTATAGTCCTTTGTATCAGTGGGTCCTCCTAGTTATTTTCATGTAATCAAGCCTAAAACAGTGCACTTTCTTCCTGATTCATTTTCATGACAACAATCATAGTGAAGACTTAATTAAATGGCTATGTGCACCAAGGACAGACAGAGCTTGTCCCACTTGTGGTTGTGTTCTTTCCAGGTACACTTTTCACGTGCTAGGAGGTTGGTGTCTGATATCCTAGAAGGACTTCTTTTTTTTTTGTTTTTTGATACTGGGGATTGAACTGAGGGGCCCTCAACCACTGAGCCACATCCCCAGCCCTATTTTTTTTTTTTTTAATTTAGAGACAGAGTCTCACTGAGTTGTTTAGCACCTTGC